>CAJUYH010001336.1:36861-48386 GCA_910591685.1 Galerucella tenella | reverse complement strand
TATTATTGCTAGTCTAATGGTGGTCTCGACCTTGCTAGTCTAATGATTTTCTTGGTATTGCTAGTCTAATGGTGGTCTTGATCTTGCTAGTCTAAAGATTGTCTTCGTATTGCTAGTCTAATGGTGGTCTTGGTAATACTAGTCTAAGGATTCCAAAAAGGCAGGACCAAGACCAATTTTGCTAATCACTATCCGGCAATGAGTTTTTTTTGTTTTGATTAGATTCCGACGAAGAACCTACGTCACTCCAAAGACGTTCATAGCATTCTTGGGGGCGTATAAAGTTTTGTACAAAATAAAATTAGATGAAATCGGAGTGTTGGCGCAAAGAATGAAAACCGGATTGAAAAAACTAGTGGAAGCGGCGGCTAGCGTCGACGAACTGCGTAAAGAATTGGCGGTGAAGGAAGTCGAAATGGTATCAGCGACTGAAAAGGCGGAAGGGGTCAGTACTTTTTTAATTGACGTTTATCGGTTTTAAATTTTCTAATTTCACGTTTAGGTACTGGAAGAAGTAATGGCAGCTTCAGAAATTGCAAATAAAATTAAAGAAGAAGCATTAGTTGTGAAAGATAGAGCGGAAAATCTAGTAGAACTTATAAGTGTCGATCAAAAAGAAGCTGAAGGTAAATTATTGGCTGCCAAACCGGCTTTGGATGCGGCAGAAGCAGCTTTACAAGTGAGCTTTATTTATTTATTTTGTAAAGATGAACTTTAAAAATGACTTCCATTCCAGACAATTAAAGCGGCTGATATAGCAACTGTTCGAAAGTTAGGAAAACCGCCATATTTAATTACTCTCATTATGGATTGCGTATGTATTTATTTTAAAAGAAAATTGGAACCGGTTAAGCCGGACCCCGAAAAAACTTTCTTAGTTGCATCTTGGGCTGAATCGTTGAAGGTATATTTTCCATATCACCATTTTTTGTGAACCATTCCCTCTCCCAATTTCTTTTCCTATCTTTTAATACTGTCTGAAAATATCTACAATATGGCAACGTTCAAAATCTATTCTTCTCGGATAAATAATTTCGTTTTAGGTAATGGCAGAATCGGCGTTTTTGAAAAAGTTACAAGATTATCCAAAAGATACCATAAATGCCGAGATCGTAGATTTATTAGTACCCTATTTCAATTATCCCATCTATACGTATGAAGCTGCTAAAACAGCTTGTGGTAATGTAGCCGGTTTGATTTCATGGACATTGGCTATGGCTTCATTTTTCGACGTCAACAGAGAAGTTTTGCCGCTGAAGGTGAGTTTTTCTTTGGTATTTTAAGTGCCCCACGTTGGGCGCCATATTTTAATTGAATTTTATTTTGTACCAATACATAAAGGTTTATAAAAATGCAGCACCTCCTTGAATGAACTGTCATTGCAAATACTTTTATATCTTCTTCTTCTTCTCTTCTCTTTTTACTTTTTCAGGTGTCGGGCGAGGATTTCGGCTCCTCTTGTACCCAAAGCTTCCACTCTTTCCTGTCTCTAGTGAATCTTCAAAGTTTATCAATAGTTTTTCCTTTCTTATCACCATTATTTGGACTATTCATTTTCTTCGTGGTCTACCCCTTCTTTTGTGGATAGTACTTCCCGCTTCCATCACCTTTCTTGTAATTCTGTCTGCATTCTGAAAATACGTACCCATTTCATCGTTTTCTCTTTAGTTTCTTTACTATTAATTCTAGTTTTCTTATTAGTCTTATCTCTCCATTTCTACATTTGTCTCACTTTGTTTTTTCTTCTATTCTTCCTAGGTGCTTCATCTTAATTGTGTTAATCTTTTTTCCAATTTTTTCGTCCAGCATGGATTTACTTGACATTTTCACAGAAGGTAGGAAATGAACTAGAGGGTGAAATGAGCCTAGTCCCCAAATTTTTATGCAAGTCCATGGTGGTTTTGCCATTTTTGAGCTTTATTTCATAGAAATGTTTGTTCTCCCCATAATTGCTTTAAAGGCTTGTTTATATTTTGATAATTTAGGCGAATCTAGCAATTCAACAAGCGAAACTAACTCGAGCCCAAGACGAACTGAATAGTGCAATGGAACTATTAAGAACAAAAGAAGAAGAAGTACGTGGATGTCAAGAGTTATACGAAGAAGCTATGACTTTTAAACAGGTAACACCATGCAACACGTTTAACGAATAATATTTATTGATCACACACACTCCATATCTATTGCCATAACTATTTACTTTAATAGAGAATTTTCGAAGAAGCCATGAAAGTTAAAAACAAAATGGATGCCGCTACAGCGCTTATAGACGGTTTGGCAGGCGAACGAGTTAGATGGACGGATCAATTGGCACAATTCAAAGCGGAAACTGAACGACTCGTTGGCGATGTCGTTTTACTGACCGGATTTTTAGGTTATACGGGACCTTTCAATCAAGAATTCAGACAACTGATGCAGCAATCGTGGATCGACGCTTTGATTAGACGTAAAATGCCAGTTACGTTGAGTCTTAATATCATTGACAGCTTAACCGATTCTGCCACAGTGAGTTGCGTTTATTTTATTAATTTTCAATTCTCGATAGAGGAGTTCAGACTAAGGTCAGTGTGGCCAACAAAAGTGGTTTTTTCTGACAATAAACAAACAGAAAAATAAACAAATCACCTGAAATATATTTGAACTTTAAACCGAACTTTAAGCAGAAATCTTGAAAACTTTTTTCTAATTTATTAAAATCCTTTTCACATAATTTCAGAGTCTTCAAAAGCTTTATAAAAGTTTCTTGGCTAAAATTAATCTAAAAAGAAAAAACCTGAAAAATAAAAAAAATATTAGTTAGGTTATAAAATCTGACATAAAAATAGAAAGAGTACATTTATGAACATAGTTAACTAAGAGTGAACTTAGATTTGTCAACTCGAACGGAAGAAAGGACCTCAGTAACAGAAATAAAAAACAAATGTCAAAAAATTTTTACAATTTTGGAATTAAACGATAAAAACAACAATGAAGTATTTAAAGATATTAATAATAAACTTTCATATTAAAAAAGGAACAAAAAATTAAACATTCAAGTCAAATGATAAAAATTAAAAATTATTAAATGAATTTGATTGGTCAGTTGATATAAAAAAAAACTTAAAACTAAGAGACATATGGTTGTTGATTAAAAAAAAGAGAATTACGTTGTTATGGATTAGAAACGGGGAAGAAAGCGTCCCTTAGCAAAAGGAGATACAGATTTGAAAAAAAAATTTCTTTTTATATTGTTAAAATAATTAAAATTTAAGTCACAACAAAGTAAAAAGTGAAAATATATAGTGAAAAAGTGTTACTCACCTTTTATAACAAGTTACTGTTAAAATTATGTGGTAAATATCCACTTAAATTAATAAAACCTTCAAATAAACCATAAATGAAAACTCTAAGAGGCCATTTATACTGAAAATTCTTCAAGCTGACGACGGAATCTGAGCGAAGCAATCCAAATCAAGGACTGACAGGCCCAGAGCGGTCTGAAACATAAAGGGAAGTAATGGTGATAATAAAAATCTGATATTTATCTCTCATTATTGAGGTAGTAGAGTCGTCCATTTTGATGAAAACAGATGTTTCCAACCAGTAGCATAAGAATAATTTGTATACTATCCCTCTTATGTTTTGAAGGGTAGACCTTAACTTTCATTCTTGTCAAAAAAAAACACTTTTTGTTGGCCACACTAACCTTAGACTGAACTATTTATTTAATACAGAAGAATAGTTGCAGAGCTATGTTTTGAAAGCTTTCTTAGCACCACGATCTTATTTGTGAGTTTTAATAGGTACTGTATTGAATTTTCCTGGGATTCTGTTAGGATAGATACTAATAGTGTAAAATTAAAACTGCTCCTTCTAAAAACCTGTGCCGAAATATGAATTTGAAATTATTGGTAAAAATGGCTGCATCTCAAGTTCAACTGAAGCAACATCGTTCCAGCTGATCTTGAATTGTAGTATAGTACATTCAATAGCCTTCTTGGTGTACGTCATCGTTTGTGACGTATATCCGCTACGAAAGGTTGTACTATAACCCGTTGGTGCCAATTTGTAACCTACCGGTAAACGGTAACCGGTGTCCTCACCGCTTTAACTCAAGAGCGACAGAAAAAGATCATTACCGGCACGTAGAACTCTTAATAGGTAACGGTATATCCCAGGGTTAGATCTTTGCCTAAATTATTTCATATTAAAACGAAAACATGAACATTCGGCACTATACTTTATCCACCTGGAGAGTCAACTCCAAACTTTCAAAACACAAAACTTTAGTAAAATTCAAGCATAATTATGCTATATTTCTTAGTGAGCATTCATAGAAGATTTTTAACACATCTTTTCTGCTACACTGTTAGTGGAAGACTTTTTTAACAAATCTTCTCCGCTACACGGTTAATAGAAGACCTTTTACACATCTTCTCTGCTGGACAGTTAATAGAAGACTCTCCAAATAATAGCACAAGAAGAGAACATTCCGGTTATAAGCAACCCTGATTTGCTGAATTCTAAACTGGAGGCGGGGAAAATAATTAACGGGCAAATTCTTTAAGAGTGGTTAAAATGAACACGTGTCCCACATCAAACAGAAAAGCGGCCTAGAAACAGCAACAGAAAAGGCCCTAAATCTTAGAACAAAGGGTAGGGACGTGTGCAATTTGAAATCAATTTTGTTTTCATTTTTACATTTTTTTAAAACGGCGGAACGTAGAAAAGGGGTTTTAGCGATATTCGTTTTATAGACAATGGTGTAGAAAAAGAGTTTGAAAAGAAATTACTTGGAAGGTAATGATAGAATTAGATACAAAAAATAACGATAGATATTCTATCGTTATAAGGTACGTCTGCATTCTATTTCGAAAGCTGTAATCTCTCCCAATTGATAGGTCGTGCTTGCGCGTAATCTAAACATCAACTAACCAAATGTTTTAAGTGAAAGTTTAGGGTTAACGTTCATAATGCATTTGAACGGTTCATTGTTGTGATATTTTGATTGGGATTAATCACAGACCGGCCTTTATTCCATTTCTTCCAGCGTAATGTGTTAGAAAGACTAACAATCGATCACGCACACCAAGAAGGGTATTATATTATGAACTAACTTTTATTTACTTTGAAATAAGGAAGTACATTTTTTCTGTGTTATGCAACTCCTAACAGCAATCCAAAAGCATCTGCACAGTGACCAACGATGCTGTAAAGTTTGTTGATAAAACTTGTGCCATAGTCCAAAAACCAGGAGAATTTCTTCTCGTTTTAGATTGGAGAGTGGAACCTCCAAGGTTTACCAAACGATGATCTATCCATTCAAAATGGTATCATAGTAACTTCAGCTTCGCGATATCCTCTTTTAATCGACCCACAAAGTCAGGGAAAATTCTGGATTAAAGAAAAAGAAAGAGAAAACCAGATGATCGTTACCACTTTGGGCCACAAATATTTTAGGTAACAAAAAGCAAAATTAAACTCGATATAGTCAGTTTTAGAATATTTTTATTCAGGAATCACATTGAAGACGCTGTTTCCTTGGGATATCCCATGATTATAGAAGATATTGCTGAAGATCTGGATCCAGTATTGGATAACGTTATGGAAAAAAATCTGATTAAAATCGGTACATCGCTCAAAGTTAAATTGGGAGATAAAGAAGTAGATTTCAACCATCAATTTCGGTTGTATATCACGACTCGTTTAGCGAATCCCAAATACACTCCGGAAATTTTCGCTCGAGCGTCTATTATTGATTTCACGGTTACTATGAAAGGTAATTAATTAAACTTGAGGTCTGGTTGGGTCTATTTTTTAGCTGTACCGCTTCTAGGTCTGGAAGATCAACTGTTAGGTCGAGTAATTTTAACGGAAAAGAAAGAGCTGGAACAAGAACGAACGAATTTGATAAAAGACGTAACTGCCAACAAAAGAAAAATGTTGGAACTCGAACAAAATCTTTTATACAAATTAACCACCACGCAAGGTTCTCTTTTGGACGACGAATCCGTCATAATTGTACTGAACGTTACTAAAACTACTGCCAACGAAGTTAAAGAAAAATTAACCATAGCTAAGGAGACTGAAATAAAAATAAATTTGGCGAGGTATTTTTTTTCAAATTAATTGTATTTGAGACGATAGTTGTATTTTTTTTTATCTAGAGAGGAGTTCCGACCGATAGCAGCTAGAGGTAGCGTCCTTTATTTTTTGGTAGTGTCGATGTCTATGGTTAATTACATGTACCAAACCTCATTGGTGCAATTTTTAGAAAGATTCGATTTATCAATGCTGAGATCTGAAAAATCTCCCATTGTATCCAGGTAAGATCAAATTTTAAACGGAAGCCTCTTCTTTGTTCATAATCTTTGTTCACTAATACAAATTCCCAAATTTATACTAACTTGTCTGATTACAAACTTGAACTATAGTTTTGCAAGTTTATATAAAGCTACGGAGCATCGATAAGAGGCGAGGAAACATGGCGGTATCTGTCATAAACGTACAAATGGCGTACGGTACCTATTTTACCAAGTAAAACTGACAAAAAAAGGTCACTGACAATACCAACGCCACTGGATAAATCAATATCAGTCAATTGAGAAAGTGAGAGGGAAGAACACACGCACGCGCTTGCCAATAAGAAGTCAGCTGGTCAGGCCTTTCGATAAAAATCACCAATTATGTAATTCGGAGGGTGTGGTTATTATTGTTTTCGTACAACGCTGCCAGAGCTTGAAGAATCCCATAACAAATTTGGAGGTGGTCATCTTTTAATATTCATAAATTGAAATAATAATGTTAATAGAAAAAATCCAAGGAAAGAATTAACGTATATTGTTAATAATAAAAAGTCCCTTTTCTAATCATTATCACTACATACTTAGCACTTTCGCTTTTTCATAGTTAAACGTGGCAATATCGAATGTTTTCGACTGCATTCCTTTCACAGTTTCAGATAAACTTGCCACGTGCGATTCCCTGTACAATAGCCTATATATGCGTGTACTGCGACCTTACTGTTCTATGACGTCACCGCACTAGGTAATTTTGAGCTGCGTTCTAGCGCGCATACAAATATGTACTTCTTCTTTCCATTTTATCCATTTGAAAAAAAATCGTTCTTTTAGCCAAGTCTAGATTATAATCTCAGTAAAAAAAATGTCAATTCAATTACAGCTTACTCTTTTTTTTAGACGTTTAGTGAACATCATAGATTACCTAACGTTCGAAATATTCAAATATAAAAGTAGAGGTTTATACGAAGAGCATAAATACATGTTTGTATTGTTGATGTGTCTAAGAATCGATCTGGATAAAGAGACCATAACCTACGAGGAATTTCAAAATTTCATCAAAGGTGGCGCTGCTCTCGACATGAACGCTTGTCCCCCGAAACCGGCCAAGTGGATAACGGATATGACATGGTTGAATTTAGTGGCTCTGTCTAAATTGAGACATTTTCAATACATCATTCAACAGGTAGACATTTTTAAACAGGCGAGGTTTTTTTTACGTATCCTGAAATTATTCCCGTTCCATTATGTCGCTCAACTGATTTCACTTCGTCGCCATTCACTTCACATTTTCAGTTTTAACAATAATACTTAAGTATTCAAAGTATTTAGTAAAGCCTCTTACCAATAGATATCTACTGTATAATATTTTTCAAAAAAGAATGACCGTTTTTCTATTAAGACAAGAAACAACTACTTCTCGGGCCAAATGTCCCGACAGACATTGAATTACACTCAGTACAAGGTAGATATTTTCCGTCCGGGAACTCTAACAGCCAGTTTCACAAACGGTGGTTAACTCTTAGGATTAAGTAACCTTAACCGAGACACTAACCATTGGAACATGTTTCACAATCATCATTTAATTAATGGTCAGATAACTTATGAAATTATTTCAACTTTTGTTGCGTTGGTATGAAAACCATCGATTGTATGATATGTTCTATGTCAAATGAAAGGGAAATGAAGACCTTTGGAGGTTATGTCGTACAGTTTTTATACTGGAACTACCAAACTACCCCACGCTTTAATTGTAGGATAGGAAATAGCCTCCTCAATATCTTCCAACAGACTCTCTACTGTCCGGTTCGGCAAACGAAATCTGCATAAAAAATCGTGACTGTCGAATTCTTCGAAATAATCACGTCCTGGGCGAATAATTTTTGGCCGTCTGACTTCATCGTCACTGCTATAGGCATTAACATCGCCCTCTTTCATATTTCTAATTGTTTGTAATTGAAAATAACAATATACAGTTTTAAAATTTGACAGTTGATGCAGTTAACAATCATAAATTAGGTTAGGTTTCTTTGGTTAGCACAATTACCCGTACTTTGAGTTGCAGTTAAATTTTTTAATGGTTAACCTATACTTATACCCTTGACCTCTTATTGTGAAACCCAAATTTTGTCGTAACCGTTGGATACTTTTTAACCATGAGGTAACCTATTATTGTGAGACCGGCTGTAAGAGCGTAATCCCAGACTGAAGATGTCTCTGGATTCCTAGTCAATACAAATCATCTTCAGACCGGGATTAGCTTCCACCTACACCAGAATGGTGTGAATCAATGTCTGTCGGGGCATATATCCAGAGAAGCAGTTTCTAATACGTTATAGTTATATAAAATATATTCTTAGATATTATCTGTTATTGATAATGTTTTTGAAGGTAACAGCCAACGATAAGCAATGGAAGGTTTGGTTTGACAAAGATGCTCCAGAAGAAAGTGTAATTCCAGATGGTTACAATAGTTTGGATACGTTTAGAAGACTACTAATGATAAGGTAAGCTATGTAGATTTGCCTTCCAATATCTGTATCCTCTTTTTAGTCACTTCTATTGTTTGTTCCTCCCTCCCTTTTATCTACTTCCTCTTACAGCCAGTTTGACAATCGGTGGTAAACTCTTAGGATTAAGTAACCTTAACCGAGACACTAACCATTAGAACATGTTTCACAATCACCATTTAATTAATGGTTAGATAACTTATGAAATTATATTAAGTTTTGTTGCGTTGGTATGAAAAACATCGGTAGTATGATGTTGTATGTCAAATGAAAGGAAAAAGAAGACATTCGGAGGTTATGTTTCACAGTTTTTATACTGGAACTACCAAACTACCCCACGCTTCAATTGTAGAATGGTAAATAGCCCTCTCAATATCTTCCAACAGACTTCCTACAAACGAGATCTGCATAAAAAATCATAACTGTCGAATTCTTCGAAATAATCACGTCTTGGGCGAATAATTTTTGGCCGTCTGACTTCATCGTCACTGCTATATAGGCATTAACATCGTACTCTTTCATATTTCTAATTGTTTTGTAATTGAAAATAACAATATACAGTTTTAAAATTTGACAGTTGATGCTGTTAACAATCATAAATTAGGTTAGATTTCTTTTGTTAGCACAGTTACCCGTACTTTGGGTTGCAGTTACATTTTTTAATGGTTAACCTATACTTATACCCTTGACCACATATTGTGAAACCCAAATTTTGTCGTAACCGTTGGATATTTTTCAACCATGAGGTAACCTATTATCGTGAAACTGGCTGTTAGATGGTTGTGTCGTTGAGGCTGGAGCAAACTTTTTTTGTATGTCGGTTTTCTGCTTTAGGATGAAGTGACGCATTTATGGTAATTTGCTGGTTGAAAAAAGTAAAGAAAAAATTGGGGACTTGGTCTGAGTTAATTATGAATTTAATTGCGATAAGCATCATCTTTAGCTTACATCATTTAGTTTACATCATTTAATCATATCATTTTATCACAAAAAAATAACAATTTACTGTACATTATGTCCTCCAAGATAAGCCAAATTCAACCATTACTGAATATTGCTGACTATTTAACCTGCCAAAATGTCGAAACGATGCTCGAGTCTTCCACCATACGAGTCAGATTTAGCACCCAATTACTTCTTCTTATTTTCGCGTATAAGAACTAAGTTGCGTTTGAAAATGTGTTAAAACACTGATTAATGTGTGAAAACATTATCTTCATTCAAAAGCTGGGCTTAGTAATTTAAATTCGTCACATAATCTCCTCGACACCTGTTATATCTATATTTATTTCTTATCAACTGATAGTAGTATTGATGAGTTTATGACAATTTTCGATTATAAGTAGTTATATGAAGTGGTATTTTTTTCCTCCTAAATTGTCCATGGCAATGAACAGATCGTTTTAAACTTCACCTCCAAGTTTACCACTATTTTTTTTATGTGCTCTTATCATTTCAAATTTACATTTTCTCATCCCAGATTATTTATATAAAATAAAATAGTTAACTATGAAATATTTTTTACAAAATATCATGACGCAAACTATTTTTTGTCTGCCAAAATTTATTTATTAGGTCATGGTGTCCAGACAGAACTGTCACTCAAAGTCGAAAATACATAGCGAGCTCCCTAGGTCCCAGGTTTGCTGAGCCGGTTATTTTAAACATGGAAGTGCTTTTCAATGAATCCAGACCGTTAACACCAATCATATGTTTTCTGAGCATCGGATCAGATCCTACACCTTACATAGAACAATTGGCAAAAAAAATAGAATTAAAATGTAAATCTATATCTATGGGTCAAGGCCAAGAAGTTCATGCGAGAAAATTAATGAGTGGAGCTCAAACTGAAGGTAAAAAAATGACGCCCATAGCAATTTATGTTACTAAATAATTAATTCAATAGGATTTTGGGCGCTGCTTCAAAACTGTCACTTGTCACTAGACTATATGAACGAAGTTCTATTACAATTTTTGGATTTGGAAAAAGGCATTGGATCTGTACACACTGATTTTCGTCTATGGATAACTACAGAAGTTAACGAACAATTCCCTATTAGTTTATTACAAATTTGTATAAAATTCACCAACGAACCCCCATCGGGAATAAGAGCAGGTTTACTTAGAACGTATACTTCCATGAATCAGGACTTATTGGATTACTCCGATGCCTGGCAATACATACCTTTGGTATACGCCATTTCTTTTCTACACACCGTGGTTCAAGAAAGAAGAAAGTTCGGACCGTTGGGATGGAACATACCGTACGAGTTCAATTCTGCGGACTGGCTTTCTAGTGTGTTGTTTCTACAAAATCACCTGGACGATCTCGACCCGAAAAGAGGAATCAGTTGGCAGACTTTAAGGTAAGATGAGACTTGAAGGTTTTCACCCATGTCAAATGAGTTTTGCCGACTCGTGCGCAATGAACAGCGGCTGAATTAATCAGTTGCTAAAGGTATATCCAAAATAAAAGATCGTATAATGTTAGACCATAGTTAATATGATATCCAGTTGTCGTTTGGAAGGTAATTTTTGCCTGAATAATAATATGGTGAGACTTGGACGGTCAGGGAAGATCTGACTCCGAGAAATCTTTCTCTGGAAATCTGGAATGTTATGAAACAAGTATCTCACTTTCTCACCCTCAGAGATGGAATATCATACGCTGAAAAAACCAATGGGCTTGGTTAAGAAGTAGTCAAAGCATGGAAGTGCGAGCGGTAGGCAAGATTTT
>CAJUYH010001336.1:0-36761 GCA_910591685.1 Galerucella tenella | reverse complement strand
TCCACTTTGAAATTGTATTAATTCCCAATGGTGAATTTTTGTACCATATTCCTTTCTCCCAATTTGGATGTACTGTTAAAAATAATCTTGTTGTTGTTAGATAAGGATTGGATTCTCTTTTTTTAATAATTTTTAAAAATAAACGACACAAATTGTTGTTAGCATTATTTCTTACCAGCCACTTACTGCCAGATAAAGCTTTTGATCCTCCTTGTGTCGTTTTGGAAAAGATTGGATTATATTCTACCCTGCCAGTAAAATTACCTTTATTATCATATCATATTTGCAGCTTCATTTCCACGCCATGCTAATTCGAACGAACATAAATGAAAAAACTTTTTTTGTAACCCATCAGGATTATCTTCAGAATAGCTTCCTACCATTTCCATCAATTCTTCTTTGGTAAACGCGTTAGAAGTTCTTTTTCTGGTTTCAGGTTCACTCTGAAGCTTTTTACGTTATGTATCCCTGGCCAATCTAGCAAATTTATAGGTAATATCTTCAAATGGATCAATTTTGATGTTAAATTCTAGAAAATATTTTTCCTGAACCATTTGAGCAGTCGTATTCCAAAGTTTTTTCACAGTAGCTTCAGTATAATCAGTTCCATCTCTTTTTTTCATGTTAAAACCATAATCTTCAAGAATTTTTGCTATAGCTTGTTCAGAAACATTCTAAACTGTTCCCACGCAGACTTTTTTGTCTTCATTGTATTTCGCGGTATACTTTGCTCAATAGTACTTTCTATTTCATTTATTGAATTATTTCCAAATCTTGTATTATTCATGTTAATAATACTTATTTAAATTTTTGAAATAGTCAGATAAATTTCTCTTTAACTCAAAGTTTTGCCAATCACTAAATTTGCTCGAAAAACTGACATTAGATAAAATCGCTCCACCTTCGGTGTCGCGATTTTATCATGTCAGTTTTTCTCGTAAAATTAGTGATTGGCAATACTGCTTCGTTGCAAATAGAAATTCATCCGATAAAAAAAAGCTCTTGTGTTTTTACTGTTGATAAAAAGTTTTGCTAGTTCTAAAACACCATAGAATGGAATAAAATTCAAGTTTTTCAAAACCCATCTCATTTTATGGCCAGTTTTATGAAAACCTGGAGTCTGACTTTTTGACATTTCGTCACATCTTAGCTAATATCTCGGAAATCTTAAGGTTTGCAAGGTTCTAGTCTACGCCATTCGATTCAAAATTGAATTTTCTATAAAAAGAGGAATCTTCCACATCGAAAAACCTTAGATATGGATTTTAAAATTTTCAGGTTTTGGTTAGGTTAGGTCCACACCGAAATTTATACTAATTCACGAAGACTCATAATTTTCAAAATTCCTCTTTTTATAGAAAATTCAATTCTAAATCGAATGGAGTAGACTAGAACCTTGCAAACCTCAAGGCTCCCGAGATATTAGCCAATATGTGAAGAAATGTCAAAAAGTCGGACTCCAGGTTTTCATAAAATTGGCCATAAAATGAGACGGGTTTTTAAAAACTTGAATTTTATTCCATATTATGGGGTTTCAGAACAAGCAAAACTTTTTATCAAGAATAACATTTTTCGCTGTATAAATATAAAAGTTTTGTGTTTAAAAAGTTTGGAGTTGACTCTCCAGGTGCCTAAAAGTATAGTGCCTAATATTCAAATGATTTCGTAACAAATTGGCCACAACTCATGTTACAACATTTATCATGATATTTTTGAGGGATTCCAACAAAAATCCCATCAACTGCTCTCACATTTAATGCTAATTCGACTGGAGTAACGCAGAATTTGTTTGAGCTACAAAAGACTCTTACAAGTCGTAGTTGAAGGTCTAAAACACTCACCTAACCTAGCTTTATGATTACTTTTTAAGGTACATGCTCGGTGAAGTTCATTACGGCGGTAGAGTGACAGATGACTTTGACAAGAAACTGCTAAATACGTTCTGCAAAGTTTGGTTCAGCGATAGTGTATTTTTGGACGATTTCCTCTTCTACAAAGGATACAAAATTGTTAAATTTAAATCTGTCAACGATTACGTGGCTCACATTGACAATTTCGCACCTACAGATCCTCCTCAAGCTTATGGATTACATTCCAATGCTGATATTACGTAAGAAGTGTAGATTTCTTTTTAAATTTTATCTCTTCATATCCCAATTATTGTAGTTATCAAACAAATACGACTATAGCGATGTTTGATTATATGTTGGCGATTCAACCAAAAGAATCTGGAGGAAGCGGTGGAGAATCACGAGAAACAGTCGTACAAAGACTAGCTAAAGATATGCTCGGTAAACTACCGGATAACTACGATCCATTTGAGGTCAGAGAAAGGTAGTATAAGTATCCAATTAATCTTGAAAGTATTTATCAGTATTATCGGTATTCTAGGTTACGGATTATGGGTCTTTTAAATTCGCTAAACATATTTTTAAGACAAGAAATAGATAGAATGCAAAAAGTAATATCTGTAGTAAGAAACACATTGCGAGATTTACTTTTAGCTATAGAAGGTACAATCATTATGAGCGAGGTAAATTATTCTCTATTCAACAATCGAAACATAAAATAAAATAAAATAAAATATTTCAGTCATTGGGTGAAGCTTTAGATATGATTTACGACGCTAAAGTTCCGAGCATTTGGCTACGCCCATCATGGATCGCTAGCACCTTAGGTTTTTGGTTTACCGAACTTATTGAACGAGACAATCAATTTAGAGCTTGGTGCTTCACTGGCAGACCATCTAGTTTTTGGATGGCGGGATTTTTCAATCCACAAGGTTTTCTAACTGCTATGAAGCAGGAAGTAGCAAGAGCACATAAAGGATGGGCTTTGGACAATGTTAAATTGTTCAACGAAGTTACGAAACTAGCTCGCGAAGAAGTTTCATCAGGACCTGTGGTAATGTTTTATTGGTAAATTTTTTTCAATAATTCTTCTAATATGTCTAATTTTTGTTTTCAGGAAGGAGTTTACGTCTACGGTTTGTTTTTGGACGGAGCTGGTTGGGATAGGAAACATTCCCGTCTTTCTGAATCGATAAACAAAGTGTTGTATACGATGATACCAGTCGTCCATATCTACGCTTTGTACAATGTAGAAATCAAAACGACAACTCTCTATGTGGTAAGTTGAATAATTTTTTTATTTTTCGGTGAAAACGGCAACGTATAGACAATTCCAGAAACCTTGATTTTGATAGGTCGGCCATATTGTGACAGACAGATGATAGGTGTTGTTATCTCTCTCTTGGGGCCAACTGCACCGGTGCTACTTAAGCATTTAAGTCAGACTTAGGAAATATGTGTGACTGCACCGCGCTGTAAGTCGTTCTTAGCGTGAGTCGAAAGTGTAGGTTCTACTAAAGTCCTACTTATGTGAAAGTGAGGTTATGTCTTGGCACTTGGCAGACCAAATTATTAAATTATAGAGAGGTTAGTTTATTAAATCAAACAAAATGGAATTAATAATGGGTATAGAGCTTTTTGATGACCTTTACGAAATGGAATTAATTGAATTTGGTGCTTCCAGCTCCTGATTATATTTTATATACAGTGTGGAGACCACTTGTGGAATAAAATTCTTTTTTTTTATTAGTGTACCAATTAACCTATTTAAAGCACGCCTCGGCGTGTTTAAATCGAACTTTAAAACACGCGCGTTTCTTAAAGTTACCATGGCAACATCAACAATTCGAGAAACGGAGTCTAAATAATGACAATTATTTATCTGACAGGAGTACTTTGTAACGTCAAAACATTCATTCGAACAATATTTAACAATTTCAATTTTAAAAATGAAAATGTAAAGTACAGTTGGTATTGTTTGAGATTGTACATTTCGATTTTACAAATCGGAGGAAATGGTATTTAAATTAATACTTTTAACATTCTCAAAACTCAATGAGGTTGAACTTCCATCAGAATGCAAATTTTTTATATTAGGTATTAGTTCTTATTTCCATTTTTTGTTGTTGTAGTAGTGATAGATACCAGTATTTATAATTTCAAAGTGCACCAATAAAAAAAATAGCGTAAAGTATTCGTGGATAACTGGTCTCTAAAACACTGGCTCTATTTCGAGCACTCTGGCTTCGCCGTCGTGCTCGTAAAATCGCGCGTGTTTTAATGACCTTAATAATATCCACTTATACTTTATTATACTATTATGCCATTATTTTAGAAAATTATAAAAAATGCCTAGACACGTCAACTTTTGAATTGAGTTGTGCGTTTTGTAAACATAAATTTAAATGTACAGGGTGATTCACGCAAGTATGCCATAGTAGGTGTTTTTTTAATGAAACACCCTGTATATTTGCATATTTTTGAAATCCTCTTAATAAACCGATTCCAACAAACTAAATAATGTATGGTCATTTATGAATTATACAGGGTGAAATTTTAAAATTAATAATTTATTACACTTGAAATATTGGTACTTTTTTAAATTAGCTAAATATGGATTTATCAAAAATCTAAACTAACTAATTATTAGACGTATTTGTATATTAAACAAAACCTACTACGCCCATGAATTTTATAATAAATACCTAAAAATTGCCTAAAAACGCCAATAATTAGACAAAATCGGTAAATAATGTGGATTGTTTTAAATCGGTAAATAATGTGGATTGTTTTCTATTCTGTCAGTTGTTGATGTGTTGACAGTTTATACTGAAAAAGTAATATATTTGTCAAACACTCTCTCCTTGTCGACATAACAATGAAATATTTAACTGAGACACACCGAATTGAGATTTTAATGATGATCGGGTACGGGGATAACTGCAGAAGTCAAGTTGAAGTGGCAAACTTATTAAATCACAGGTATCCCGAATTGCCTAATATTTCACAAAGTACTCTGTCTAAAATTCATGCACAATTCAGAGAACTTGGACATGTCAAACCATTGAAAAGAAAACCACACTTCGTTGAAGATGATGTGAAAGTGGATATTTTGTTAAGTGTCGAAGAGAATCCAACTTCAAGTACACGTCAAATTGCCCGTGAAAATAATGTTAGTCATACAACTGTTCTAAGATGTCTTCATAAAGAAAAACTTCATCCCTACAAATTAACTTTTGTGCAGGAGATAACAGAAGACGATCCAGATCGTACAATGGATTTCTGCGAAAGATTGATGAATAAGCTGAACAGAAATGAGATAGCTCTTGGTACCATTCTTTTTTCTGACGAATCAACATTCACATTGAATGGAGAGGTAAACCGACAGAGCTGTAGATATTTTTCAGCAGGGAATCCTAATTGGATGCGTGAGACACATACTCAGTACCCTCAAAAGGTGAACGTTTGGGCCTGTATCATAGGCGACCATATTATTGGTCCTATATTTATAGATGGAAATTTGACAGCTGAAAAATATTTAAATATGCTTAGAAATGAAGTTATTCCTGCGTTGTCAAACTTATATCCCAAAGCAATAGATCATATCTTACCGAATGAAAATGTTCCAACAAGACGGGGCAACACCCCATTATGCTTTAATGGTAAAGAACTTATTTAGATGAAATCTTCCCCAATAAATGGATTGGGCGAAGAGGTACTACTGAGTGGCCAGCTAGATCGCCAGACCTTACGCCGCTAGATTTTTTTCTGTGAGATTATCTCAAGAACAAAGTATATGCAACACAACCAACTAGCATTGTAGACCTCAAAGACAGAATAACTACAGAAACACGGAATATTTCACCTCAAACTTTAAAAAAAGTTAAGGAGGAGTTCTATAGGAGACTGTGCTATTGCCAACAACTAGGTGGAGAACATTTTGAGCATTTATTTTAATGTATTAAAATCAAATACATCAGGTATTTTATGTATGTGTCTAATAACTGTAAAAATAAAAATTTCACCCTGTATAATTCATAATTGACCATACATTATTTAGTTTGTTGGAATCGGTTCATTAAGAGGATTTCAAAAATATGCAAATATACAGGGTGTTTCGTTAAAAAAACAACACCGTCTATGGCATACTTGCGTGAATCACCCTGTACATTTACATTAATGTTTACATAACGCACAACTCAATTCAAAAGTTGACGTGTCTCGGCATTTTTTATAATTTTTTAAAATAATGACATAAAGAATTTCATTCCATAAGTGGTTTCCACACTGTATAATTGTTATTCTCATTATCAGAATTTAGTGTCACATTTCAATTTTTACCAAAATCAAAATCCCTGTCCGCCTGTCTTTAGTCTACTTGGCTAAATAAGACACGTTGCAGTGGAATTACACAAAGTTTCACTTAATGAATGAAGTTTCACTTATGAAAGTATTACCTAGAAGAAAAAACGGTGCAGTTGGCGCCTACACATTGTCGCCCCCACCAAAAAGGGACCTCTTTCTCTAACACATTGATTTCCCTATGTCTATAGCGATAGCCCTCTAGACTATCTACTTAAATTTAAATTTTCAATTCAATGAAAGCTAAATGGGATATGATATGAGGACCAGAACAATGTGGCCGACTTGTCATTCTGGGAAGGTTTATTTGACGCAAGATGCATGGAAAAAGGAAGAACAAACAACAAATTTCAATTATTATGACGATACATTCCTACGTATCGTCATAATAATTGAAATTTGAGTGAAAAAACAAAAAATCAAATCGCCCGTTTTTTTATTAAATCATTTATCCTCAAACAATACCAGCGTGGTTCAAACAGAACTGGCTGGTATCTCAATTGCCACAAAAGAACTAACCAGAAGAGGAATTTCTGGAAAAAATATAACAATCTGCACTGATAGTAGACAAGCCCTATTAGCCTTGAACAGACAACGTGTTATATCGAGGCTAGTACTAGAGTGCCACCAAGATTTAGCTGACGCCTCGGCAGATAACAATATTATCCTGAGGTGGGTTAAAGGGCACGACAGGAGTAAAGGAAATCGCACTGCTGATTCTTTAGCCAGGGACGCCGCTGGACTAAAAATTCTAGGACCCAGTGACACCTACGGCCTAACGACTTCGACAATTGCGGAACTAGCCAAACGTTACACCCATGCTCAATCCCTTAAGAGATGGGATGGAATCAGAGGATGCAGTCTTGCCAGGATCACCCTGGGCGACCCTGGAAAGCTGGCGCTGAAGAAATATTTGGCGATGACCAGGAAAAACCTACGTTTAACAGTAGGATTTCTGACTGGTCACTGTCAACTAAGGAAACACCTCCATACTATGGGGTTAGTGGACACACCTCTATGCAGGATGTGTGAACAGGAAGATGAAACTGTCAGGCATGTCTTATGCGAGTGTCCGGAGTTATCGTCAATAAGAGAGTGTGTGTTCGGTGAGTCTTGGCCTACACCTGCCGATATAAAGGAGATGTCTCCTAGTGACCTGTCCACCTTCCTGAGAAGGACAGGATGGACAATGACCTAGGAGGACAACTCCTCGGGAGGATGTACAATGGGTCACATGTGGCCTAAGTGCTGTGAGCCTACACACTCACCCTCCCCACTCTACAGATACAGATACAGATACAGATATCCTCAAATGGTATCATGAAATTTTCGAAAAAGGCACTTTTAACATAAAAAGTCTTGTAAATACCACAAAACTATGAATATTGAATTGAAAGAATACTGTCAAAAGACCATTCTATTGGGGGAAAAGATCACAAAGATCACACCATAACTTGAATCATCATAACTTGGGGTGTTCATTGAAATCACCTTATTTATAACTATTTTCATATCTTTTTTCTTCGTTAATTTATTGCGAAATTAAACCATATATTTTTTGTATTTTTGTTTTGGTAACGTTCCAATAATAAATCAAATCAACATTAAAATTATATACATAATGAGCAAAAGTAAACATATTGTATTTTTTGTATTGTTCTCCATTATTAGCTTTAGTTTTTGATATAATAGAACTCAACGTATTGACATATTGACTTCAAAATATTGTTGGTTGCCTAGTTGTCGAATTTTTTCATAGTGTCTTACTGTCAGACAAAAATTTTTAAAAGCTCAATTATTTTTGGAACGCTACCAAAACGTTGAAATGAAAATATAAAAAATATTTCGGTTTAATTTCCCAATAAATTAACGAAAAATAATATCGAATACACCACAAGGAGCATACAGAAGATATGTTCATATCTATATCTATTAATACAAAACATATATTTTTGTAGTGTCCTGTATATAAAAAATCGAGAAGAACTGGTCTGAACTACATAACAATTTTATATTTGAACACGGCTAAGCCTCCAGAACATTGGTGTCTAAGAGGAGTCGCCTTATTATGTGACGTACAGTAATTTCAAAAAAATGTACGTTTTTTAACATATTTATTTTTTAATAAACTATTTAGTTCCATTTCATTTTGTCGTGTTGAACATTTTTCTAAAATAAAACATTTGGTAAAATATTTTTTTTATTGGGGAACAAATTCTGTACAAAATGTGCTTGAGGTTACGGCTATAAAATGAACATTTATCGAGGTTGTCATAGAAAAATGTCATTTTGCAATAAAAGTTAAATTACAGTAACTTTGAATATGCCGCCAAAAACTGTAAAATTACAGGAATCTTCTTTTTCGGCTGTTAGTGGAGTTCACAACCATCATTTGTGTCGAGGTACTGACGGGACTCTCAAGGTGGCGCCACCCGTACAAATAGAGGGCGCCACGGATCAGTTTCCCATCTATCAGTATTTTTTTATCTATGGTCTAAATCATGTCTAAATGACAATTTTTTTTATTCTTGATCTGACAGGAGTAGTTTGTAACGTCAAAACTTTTATTCGAAAAATATTTAACAATGTCAAATTTATAAATTAAAATGGAAAGTGCCGTTGGTATTGTTTGAAATATTAATATTTCGATTTTTCAAATCTTAGGAAATGGTATTTAAATTAATACTATTGACATTCACAGAACTCAATAAGGTTGAACTTCCATCAAAATACAAATTAGTTTATGTTTTTCTCATTTTCATGACAACATACAACACGAATTCAACCATTTGACATTTAGTTCTTATTTCCATCTATGATTTCCATTTCTTGTTGTATTAGTTATATACCAGTATTTATAATTTCAAAGTGCACCAATAAAAAAAATAACGTAAAGTATTCGTGGATAACTGGTCTTTAAAACACTTGCTCTATTTCGAGCACTCTGGCTTCGCCGTCGTTCTCGAAAAATCGCGCGTGTTTTAAAGACCTTAATATCCACTTATACTCCAATATACTATACCAGCAATATTATTTGGTATTTTTCAATTTGTGTATATACAGGGTGTTGCTAAATTCATGCGACAAAATTCAGAAGGTGATTGTTGGTATGATATTAAGTTGGGTCTTTCCTATAACAAAATTTCTTCAGCCCACTTCTTTCCGAGCATCACCCTTAAAAGGGTTTGACTGCAATTGAGTTTTATATTTTTTTTTCTAAAATTTCAATAAAGCTGGAGACTCAAAATTCTGTTATTTTCGTGCACTTGAAAGGATAATTTTCAATTTAAATAAATAAAAAAAATAAAATCAAATAAATATAAGCATACCTAAAACCTAATTTCGAAAAAAAGTTTTAATTTGAAATAAAGTAAGGGATGGTAATTTCACCACCGTATAATGGAAAAGGAATATTCAAAAAAATACCGGTGGTTAGTCCTTTACGAACTCTCGGGAATTACAGAATTCCAAGTATCCAGCTTTTTGGAATTTTTAGAAAAAAAAAATAAAAAGGAAAGGAGCGGGATGAGGAAATTTTGTTATAGAAAAGACCCAACTTAATTCCATACGAGCAATCACCTCCTGAATTTTGTCGCATGAATTTAGAAACACCCTGTATTTCGAGTGGCTAAGAAATCAAAATAAATTATTTTCTGTAATATTTTTATTGAAAAATCACATTTTACACATTATAATTTTACTTTGATAACAAATTATTGGGAATTCTTAAAAAGTTAGTCCATCAAATTACAATTTCTCCAAATTCAACCAAACGCCTCCCTCCACAGACGTAATAAAGTATTGAGTTAACTTGATTGGAGTTTGAGTTTTTTCATTTAGGGTAACTTTATAATTTTGTATAATTGTTATTATACCACATTTAGCTTGCATTTTACCAAATCTCATTCCTAAAAATAAAAAAGTAACATAGATATCGATTTTAAGAATATATTTCAACCAATAACTCACCTATACATAGTCTAGGTCCTTCTCCGAATGCTAAAAATGCAAAATTCGATCTACCGACGGAATTTTCAGGACTAAATCTATCGGGATCGAATTTTTCCGGGTTCGGGTAAATATCGGGATCGTTGTGTATTGCTTCAATTACAAATTGTACTATTGTACCTTTTTCAATTACCACATCTGAATCTGGAACCTGATACGTTTTCGTACAAGCTCTTGGCAACAGCGGTATCGGGGGGTACTTTCGTAATGTTTCTGAAAAAGTTAGAAATTATTTTTTCCGCAAATCGATAGGAAATTTTACATTCCAGAATACAAAACGGTTACATGCATATTCGTGCGTGATAAATTCAGTTTGATAACTCGGTTGTCCGTTGAGATACGAAAATGAACAAGAACGGCGTAGCACAGTGGAACTGTTCTGTGCCAATAACTAGAGGTCTGTGGATTGAATCCCCGCCCTACCAAGAATTTTTTTTGATCTGTGTCTGTTGACCTTGAAGCAATGTTGATATATACTGCATACCTTATTCAATCATTTGCCTTGCCGTTGTCTATAAATCTCAATCATGCTCCTTCTCCTTCTCGAAAAAATATCAAATTTGTATTGGACATGAAGTTTATTACCCAACCAACTCTATACGAAGCCCTGTGACAGGATTCCTGTAATGCTAAGTCGAGAAGGAACAGATGTTACGTAAATTGTAGGTCTGAATACGCTCTATAAGTTTGATACCAAAAATTTTCTCGATATATTTCACGAGGGGAAAGAAAATAGCAAAAACCAAGTTGCACTCCCCAAATTTTTGTTTTTTTCGATTTATATCTCAATAAACATGAACGATACGTGAAAAATGTATGGGATCTTAATTGTAGATCGTGGAAAAGGCAACAAAAAAGCATATCATAAAAATGTTCGTATCTCAACGGAGAATTGAGTTCTTATGAAAAAACTATATATTTTTTCAAGATAAGGGAAAATGCACAAAGACATTTTGGTTAGGTTTTCTAGGTCCTGGCCATGTGATATCCAAAAATTGGATTCCTTGGTTCGTAAAATTATTCGAGATTTTTTTAAATTAATCAATATTTGTCGAATTTTAAGCGATTAGCGGAAAAATAGTATAGAAAAGCCACATTCCCGGACTCCGAGTTGCTAAGTCATCCAGGAATGTTAGGCTTTTAATACTCTGTAAACAATATACTATTCTTTCTAAATTAAAAAAAATAATCTCAGATTTTTATCTATGTTTTTATCTTTCAGTAATACCTTAAGTACCTACATAGAAGTTCAGTACAATGTTCACTTTAAAATATTGCGATTTAAACAAACTAAGTTTGAGAATATGTTGATATTAAGGGCCGGTTTTACAAGAGAGATTTATACTAGGTATAGTTATTCTGGGTATAAAGTTATACCAGAATTTATACCTATAGTATAAATATCTCTTGTAAAACCGGCAGGGTGTTAAATATCAGATTTTAATTTCTGTTTTCTACAATAACGCTTTTTGACGACGTGTATGCACAAAAATTTGACAGAGGGAATTTTTGAATATATGAGAAATCAAATTTTTTTTTCTATTCGTATGTATTTTGTTAAGGACGACACATGGGCTCATTGGTTTTATAATACTTAGCTTTTGGTAAATAACAGAAACAAATAAAATGCTCAGACGTAATAATTGAGAGATATGAATGCTATTTAATGTCAGCATCTTTGTTACACACAATTCGTTTTAGGACGAGATTTTATGATACTTTTGATACAACTTTTAAAATGGAAAAATCAGGTTTTATTCGATGTGAATTGACTAAAATGATTGGGTTATAAATATGCGTTATCTAAAACCGTTACTAAATACCAGTCAAATGATGATAAGACAATATTATAAAATATATATTTTAAGATTAAAAATAATTAAATTTTTCTTTAGAGGGAAATATTTGAAGGACAACAATGAGATAATAATTTAAAATTTGGTAGAAAGATAATTTTGATCATTTTTATTAAGCCGGACGCCGGACGAATTATCTTTTTGGTAATACTTTTATGCATTTCGGAAGGGCTCTGTAGCAGAATAGCGTCAGTCAAAATAGCGCTGCACTAAAACAGCGTCAGACAAAATAGCGCTGGACAAAAACAGCGCAGGACAAAATAGCGCTGGACAAAATAGCGCTGGACAAAAATAGCGCAGAACAAAAACAGCGGCGGACAAAATGGCGCTGGACAAAATCAGCGCAGGACAATATAGCTATGGACAAAATAGCGCCGCACAAAAATAGCGCAGAACAAAAACAGCGTCGGACAAAATAGCGCCGCACAAAAATAACTATTCTCCATTATTTTATTACTCATAAAAATAGAATATAGTGCCGACTTAGCATAATTAGAAATAAATTATTTTTCATAAGTAATAGTCATAGTCATAGTCATAGCTGACTAGCTGACAGACCGACGCTGTTTTTGTTCTGCGCTATTTTGTCCAGCGCTATTTTGTTAGACGCTGTTTTTTGGGCTATTTTGTCCAACGCTATTTTGTCCGCCGCTGTTTTAACCTATCGCAATTTTGACTGACGCTATTCTGCAGTACAGTGCCGTTCGGAAGTCATGAGGTGAGAAAGGAATACGCCAAATGAATAAAACACTCTATAATTTAGTTATGAAGTGTGAAATACACATTAAATAAAGGATTTTTTGGATCACCAGCAGGATGTCCATCTATAGTTAAAGTTGGTGCCTTTCCCAATGAAACACCTTGTATGTTATTTTACTTTATCTGCTATTATTATTATTATTATATAATCATTTATTGTAACAATACTCAAAATTGAGATGCAATGAAAATAATCGTCTATTTACCAAGATGATAAGTATAACCGTTGAATGATAAGTATAACTACCAAATCTTCAAATATAAACGTCATTTTAATTTTTGTTTATCTTACCATTAAGGGTTTGATCCAAATATTGCATTTCGTTAACGGCTTCATAAGTTAACTCGCCGTTATATTTTTCCAACACTTCGTTTATTTCCTTTCTAAGTTTTTCTTGAACGTCTTGATTTCTCGCTAGCTCCATAAGAGCGAAACTCATTGTGGTTGAAGACGTTTCAAAACCAGCCAAAAAGAAGGTAAAGGAATGAGCTATGAGCTCGTTTAAAGTAAAAAATGGAGTTCCAAGAGTGGACGTTTTCGTTATTTCGTCGTCGGTGACTTTACCTAATAAAAAGAAAAAGAAATAGTACATTGTTTACCGGGTAGGAAAAGCTTAACATTCCTGGACGACTGTGAAGATTGCTAAGTCGAGGCGCAAGCCGAGACTTAGCAACACAGAGTCCAGGAATGTGGCTTTTCCTACGAGGTAAACATACTATTTTTCCGCAAATCGTTTAAAATTCGACAGATATTGATTGATTAAAAAAAAACACGATAATTTTATTCCCAAATAAATGGTGCTTTGAAATTCCTAATAAAATTACTTGGGTTACTATGGAAACGTATTGAGGTTGAATTGTCAAACTTGACGCTTATAAATTTAATTGCTGGTGTTCTCGAAAGTAAAATGATAAGTGATGATGAAATTTCCATTCCTGGGACTCCTCCAGAGCTGGTTGAGGCAGTGAATACTGCTTCATTAGAATTATTGCCAAAGAAATCAAGAGAAAAGTACGAAAATGCATACAGACGTTTTATGGATTATCGCATGAATAAAAATACGAGTTCTTTCTCAGAAAATGTTGTAATGGCATACTTCCTAGACCTTTGTTTAAAGATGAAATCTTCAACATTATGGGCCAATTATTCAATGCTGAAGTCAACCCTTGTACTTAAACACAATGTAGATATATCTACATACTCAAAACTTCGTTCTTTATTGAAACGGCAAGCTCAAGGTTATAGGGCAAAGAAATCTAAGATTTTAACGAAGGAAGAAATTGAAAAATTTATCCAGGAAGCTCCAGATAAAGAAAATTTAATGATTAAGGTAATTTACAAGGTTTTAATTTCTATTTAGATTATAGCTTTATTTATTTTTTAGGTGGCTGTAATATTTGGTATTTCTGGGGCCTGTAGAATGGATGAGTTAGTCCGAATGACTGTACACGATATAGAAGAATTAGAATCTAAGCTTTTAATCAGCATACCTGATTCGAAAACCAACAAACCAAGATCATTTGTAATTAATCAGATCTACTTGAATGTTTATCGAAAGTATGTTTCGTTAAGACCAGAAAATATGAACAGTGACCGATTTTTCTTTAAATATCAAAGCGGAAAGGGTTGTAGACAAGTGGTAGGAAGTCATCAATTTAGAAAAATGCCCAAAATAGTTGCTACTTATTTGAACTTGGTAAATCCGACAGAATATACTGGTCACTGCTTTCGTCGGTCTTCTGCAACAATATTGGTTGACTCTGGTGCCGACATAACTAGTTTAAAGAGGCATGGCGGATGGAAGTCATCAAACGTTGCTGAAGGATATATCGAAGAATCGCTTAACAATAAGGTTGAGGTGGCAAATAAAATTTTGACAGTACAAAATATTCAACAAAATGACCCTACCACCCTGCATGTTGTCCAAAATGTTTCTCATAGTTCTAAGAGTGTTCCTCCAATGTTCAATAATTGTATTAACTGTCAAATTACTGTAAATATAACAAATTGATCTTAAAAATGTATTCAGCAATGACTTGATGTTTTCAAAATATAAATTAATTCCTTATAAGCAATGTGTTTTCAATCATTTATGTAGAACACTAACAACTGTACGGAAATATCATTTCCTTACAGTAAGGAAGTCCTGACTTTTTCTTCAAGAAATTTTGACAGGAATGTCAAAATTTCCTAGCGATTTGCGGAAAATTATATTTTTTTGTACCAAATTCATTTCCTTTTAATTTTTTGCTTACCTGTATTTCTTAACTCGATTAGCATTTGCAAAAAGTCCTTTCTATAAACATTATTCTTCTCCCTGTATTCGATGGTATCTTTTAGAAGTTTAATGAAGAATTTTTCGACTTCTTCGTTAGTTTGTTTATAATTGATAGCTTTCAAAAACCAAATCGGAGATACGAGTCGGAGCATTTTCTTAAATTTACTGTTTAAACCGAAGGCTTTGTTTAACTGAACTCTGAATTCATTATCCGGTTCTTTCATACAATTACATTCTAGACCGAAAGCTACCGATCCGATAATATCAGTTGTAAATCTAGCCAACAATTCTTTTATAAAGACCGGTTCCTTCTTGGCTACTTCTTCGTTCAACAATTCTTTAAAACCTTTGGAACAAGTCGCCAGTGTGTGAAACATCATCTTCATTTTTCCTGAAAACAAATTTTTTATTTCAAAACAAAGATATCAACAGTTACGAAAATCCAAGTGGCGATTTCAGATTTCTGGGCAATATTTAGATGCATCTTATCCCAACCGTTGGGTTGGTCGAGGATTTCATCAACACTGTCTTCTTCTATCTCCAGAATTGAATCCAAGTGATTTCTGGTCATGCGGTATACCTTGAGTCAATAGTTTACGATATTCTATATCGACGATGTGACAAATCGTATTTAGGCCAGACGATAGGGGTAACAACTACAAGTAATTAGCAATACGGCTGATTTTTTTTTCATAAGTACCTTAAAGTATGTAGATTAATATAAAAAAAAGTTTACCAGTCTATCGATTTCCCAAATTAGAAAAAAAAATAAAACTTTTTTTTTTCGAGATTTCCTAATATTTCACGCTGGGAGGAAGGTAGAGAAAAATAAAAAATACCACCGTATAGGGGGAGTGTTTTGCAACAAAAAAGGTCTCCTGTGTTTCTTTCGTCCGAGCAATGGTTTGTCCGGAAAAAATTCGGTAAACTAAGTATGTGTTCCGCATCCGCGTGACTCTATTTTCTGAAGCGCGGCGGAGTACATTATTAGTATATTAAAGTATAAGTGGATATTAAGGTCTTTAAAACACACGCGATTTTTCGAGCACGACGGCGAAGCCGGAGTGCTCGAAATAGAGCAAGTGTTTTAAAGACCAGTTATCCACTAATACTTTACTCTATTTTTTTTATTGGTGCACTTTGAAATTATAAATACTGGTCTATAACTACTACAACAACAAGAAATGGAAATCATAGATGGAAATAAGAACTAAATGTCAAATGGTTGAATTCGTGATGTATATGAAGGTATACTTGCGTTGTCATGGAAATGCGAAAAACATAAACTAATTTAAATACCATTTCCTAAGATTTGAAAAATCGAAATATTAATATTTCAAACAATACCAACGGCACTTTCCATTTTAATTTATAAATTTGACATCGAATAAAAGTTTTGACGTTACAAGCTACTCCTGTCAGATCAATAATAAAAAAATTGTCATTTAGACCATAGACTTCGTGTCTCGAGTTGTTGATGTTGCCACGGTAACTTTAAAACACGCGCGTTTTTTAAAGTTCGATTTAAACACGCTGAGGCGTGCTTTAAATAGGTAAAATGGTTCACCAATAAAAAAAACTATTGTACAGTTATAATGTAGATATAAATAATTGTAATAGGGTGTTTTGAAGAGGGAAGTGTCAGCTTTAAGATGGCATTTTTTTGTCATAGCACATAATCATTTTTAGCAAATCACTCAGATATAATATAAATATTATATTCCAATCAAAAACCTAGTATCTCAATAAAAAATATATTATATAATAAGGTGGCCTTGAAACAATTTTTCGAAGGATGGAAACTGCTATTTAGGTTGTCTGTTCCACAAATAAAGTTTTCGGATAATTAATTTTTCCTGATTACGAAATACGGCACTTTTTAGGAATCTTGAATTTACAAGAAAATATATATTAGGTACTGTAACTTTGATAAAACTGGAGTAATTTTAATGGGGTTTGCGTAGAAATGTTGGGGAAACTTCTAAGATCAAGAGTATATAATTACAAAATCAATTAATTTACATACATTTTTGGATTCAATGATTTTTTGTATTATAAGGTAAACTTTTTTATATTAGTCTACATACTTCAAGGTATTTATAAAAAAATCAGCCGTATTGCTAATTCCTTGTACTTTTGGTCTAAAATGACCCATACCGACTGGCCTAATTTGTATTTTCCAAAAAAAAAATGGTAAACTGTATTAAATAACAAAGTACGCACCTGATGTGAACGTGGGGGTGAGCTTAGCTCTGTGATTCCTCCATTTTTCTCCTTCCAAAAGAAACAAGCCTCCCGTCAAAGGATCTGCTTTTTCATTGCAATACAAACCATGATCGGTAAAATGACTGAAATCCTTCAGCAGTATATTTTTAATTAATTCAAAATCCACCGGTACAAAAACTGGTGAAAGCAGTTCATATAATCCTCCGAATCTCTCTCCTTTTTTCTTCAAATCGAAATAAAATTTTTTGTGAAAATCATGATTAGAAATTTTTCCATCTTTAACATCCTGAAAACTTCCAGCCGGGAAAGAAGGTTCTATTGTTGGCACTCCCTTCTTTTGCCAATGGGAATATTTATGTTTTATATATAAATACACAAGTATTGGTAAACTCACTAGTAAATATAATAAATAAGACATGTTTTATTAACTGACACACTTTTATTCTAAGATATTGTATTTATCTACGAAATTCATTTATATATAAAATGTTTTATTTTATCTTGACAAGTGTAATATTTTAATATCATCCAGCATTCAATTTCTTACACCTGTTTGCTCATTATACTATTTCAAGATAACGTAACCATACATTTTCATTTCAGAACCGCAATTAAACGAAATTATCATCAATGTATCGAAAACTTACTCTATGTATGTATGTAATTGGGGTGACATTCACTGAGACCTAAAAGATCTATTGTGCCCCCTCACTTCTACTTAGTTTCTGAGGAGATTCTCAGAAACTAGTAGCTCCTTTACTCCTATTTCCCGAAGGAATTTTAGGGTATCTGCAGGCTTCAACTTAGGTAAATGTTCCTCTTCTATCCAGTAATCTCTCAGGTGATGTGCTCTAGGATTCTGGAGTGCTGTGCAATTTGAAAGTATGTGGATGGAGGTTTCTTCTTCCATGCCACAAAATCTACATTCTCCTCCCTCCACTATTTTGAGCTTTTTCAGGTGCCCATTCAGGCGACAATGTCCCGTTAGGATCCCTGTTACAACTTTTAGCGCAGTTTTACTTTGACTTATGCATTCATTGGATCTCAACAGGTTGTAGTCACCCAGAAGAGTCTTTGATTGTATAAGCCCTACTATATCTTTCCTATGGTCGGTCTTTTTCTCGGCTTTACCTATTTCTTCCAATATTACATTTTAGCTGATTCCGCAAAAGGGTTCAGGCCCCCCAGAAAGGTATTTCAGTCCCCCTCTTTGCTAGTTCATCTGCTATTTCATTTCCTTCTATTCCAGTGTGTCTTGGAATCCATAGTTAGGTGATTATATTGTTCTCGCCTAGTTCATTGAGTTTGTCTAGGCATTCCCACACCATTTTGGAACTGATTACACAAGAGGTCAGTGCTTCAATGGCTGCTTGACTATCCGACATTATGATAATCCTTTGTCTTCTGTATCCTTTATCAATATTGAACTGAGCGCACTTTATTATGGCGTGGCAGACACAAGCCCTTTATTGAAGGGCTCGGTTTCATGGATGTCTAGGTAGCAGGAATGGCACAATGGGACCGCCAGTGGCCTCAGTGCAGGAACCTTGGCAACCTTGGCTTGAGTTGACCAGGACAAGGCTCGCCTGCACATTTAGTAGTAGTGTGGCATGTCTCAGGCTGTCTGATTTCTAAGAAGTGAGGAGGTGGTTTTTTTTAATGCTTCCCTCTCTACTTAGTCTGTATCTTATTCTTTCTGCAACACTTTCCACCACCATATGTAGAGGGATGAGGTTGAGAATCACTTCCATTCCAAAACTTACCCTAATCTATCAGTCATTATTGTTTTTGTTTTCCCTTATAGTCCAGACAACGAACAGCTGAAGTCGAGACAGGGCAAGGGGACTTTTTCAACGTTTTTTGGGTTGGAGATTACGTATATCGTATTGTCCGGTCTAAATTTCCTGCGTATTAGCAGTACAACCTAAAAACTGCCCCAATTTGACGTTATCCGCGATTATCTCCGAACGTATCAAAAATTACAATTACAAAAAGTTTCGAATAAAAGTTATAGATTCTTTCCGCTACCGGCGGCGAGCAGTTGAAGTACTTTCCACCACATTGATTTATAACCCTACTTTTTCTTCCATGTCAACTTAATTATTTATTTCGTGCTTAGAGTATTTGAAGCGTGGCTTATTCCCTTTTAACATAATTTTGCATACCCAGGAGATTGTCTTTAACATATTTGCTGCTTGAAATTACCTATCAAGATAAAATTATTTGGATAAAAATGCCATTAGTTTAAAATTCGCGCTCAACCAAAAATGACTGATGACATAACGAGTACGCTCATAATGGTTGCGTTCAGAAATCATAACTCACGACTCAACTGTTGAGTGAGTGCTCACTAAGCAACGAATGGTTGACGTATGTCTTCTGAACGATTATTTTTTGGATAGTATAGAACATAGGTTCCCAACCTTTTTTTGTCTACTGCCCACTTTAAGAATAAATTATTTTTTAACGCCCCCCTTTTTAAACATACTTAAAAACCGTAAGTACTTATAACTGATTATTGAAACGCATTATTGAAATAACATGGGACATAAATAGGTATCATCACAACGCAATGTCTTCAAATAATATTTATCAAAAGGACGATGAAGACGATGTCGAAGTTTGCTTTGAATAGGTTTTTTTATCTTTATGATTTTTTTGACTGTGATTTTTTTCGAGATGTTACGTTGGGTTAATGTTTAGAAGATTAAATGAGTAGAATGTATGTTTTTGTTTCTTTTTTTATATATTTTATCACATAATATATGTTTTTAAGTTTTTATATTTTACCAGAAACATTTTATTATTAATAAAATGAATTTAAAAAAATTCGTGCATAATATTTTCTTATTAGGGCCCTTGTTTTAAATTATTCTGTGTGTAACATAATTTTCTGAAAAATCCGATAATTTTGTCAACGCTGCTCGATAATTTCTTACCTCACGTCTGGTAGCACTGAGCAGCACGCACCAACAGGAATAAGACAAACGTGCATAAACTCGTTTATCTCATTCGACGCCCAATCGTACTCGACAAGCAAGAACAAGTATTATAGAACCAGCCGATTGATACAGGAATGTACAAATCGGATTATTTAACAAAAACTTGTTAAAACATGATTGCCCGCGGTCTATTATATCGAACCGAGTTTGAGCTATATCTTAATCAATATTAGTTGATGTTCACAAGATGTAGTCGAGAGCTCAGTCGGTGTCTAAGAGTCTTCCTAGCTAGGTAGATGAAATTATAAATTGACCCCAAAGCCCTACACAACGCCCCCTTTTTTTTCTGGGTCTCTTTTACCGCCCCCCTTTAGGCCTGCAGCGCCCACAAGGGGGCGTTATCGCCCACGTTGGGAAATACTGGTATAGAAGATCATAGATAATCTTCTAAGTAGAATACGTATAGATAATTAATTAAATAAATAAAAACCATTTTTTAATCTTTCGTGAACGTGTTTCGTATCTGTATGGAACATTATTATTCGTATAAATCAGTTCATATTCATAATCATCACTCATGTTGTGATATTTATTTATTTCTCTTATACCATAGGTCATAATATATAAACTTCACTAATCTTTGTTTACTAATAATGAAGCCATAGATAACCTTTATAAAAATATCACAATCTGCAACATGTTGTGCTCACTGAGCGCAATTGAAAACCGCTCAGAAAAATGGCGTCCGCTCACCAAACATGTTGAGCTTCGCGCACTGATCAATGTGCGTTCACAGAACATTTACTCAACGGTTGTGTTTTCTGAACGCAACCAATATATCGAATACTGACAGTGTACTTGTCAGTCAGACGACGGGGTGAACGCTTCTCGTGGTGCGCAGTGTTGCCAGGTGTGGCGCATTTAAAATTGACATGGCGTTTGAAATTTTAGTAAATGCGCCAGGGCGCCAAGAGTAGCGCTTTAAAATTTGAACTTTAGCGTGTAGTTTAGGCTTGACTATATAGTCAAAGAGTTGAGCAAGTTATGGAGTCCATCCAGAATCCAGACCAAGAACGTGGTCCAATCAGTAGATGATAAAAAAAGAAGGCGACAAGAGATCTGCTGACATAACATAAGTGTCAAGTGCCTGTTGTCTGTGGTCTTTGTCTGTGGTTTAGACAGTACTGACAGGTGACAGCTGACAATTATAATTTCTTTCTGTAGTTCTGACTTCTGTTACCGGTACCACAGAATACACTGGTGCATTCTTTACCGTTACCGGTTTCCAGTCTTCCAGATAAAAATCAAACGGAACATAGAGGGAAAATAGAAAATTTAATAATAACTGCTATAGTCCCTGCGCCTGTCATAAAAGTGGTATCGGTTTCGCCATTTTACTACCACTTCTCTGTCAACTTGACATTAGTATTGTTTTGTGGATGTGAATTGGGTATTTTTGGATTTTCTTTTTGTTAGTGTCGTTTTTTTCTATTTCAATAATTGAACAATAATGGTTTCTTGTGCTTCACGAAATTGTACAAGTAGAGACAGTGTAAATACGAAAAAATCATCAGGAACAACATATCATAGGTTAGTAAACAATCGAAACAGGACTGTACTGGAATATAATTCTTTGTGCTTCAATAAGTTTTATTTAACTTCATATTATATTTAATGTTTGTAGATTTCTTAGAACTCCATCAATAAGAGATGTGTGGTTGAAATTTGTGAAAAGAGGTTCTTGGCAGCCAACAAAATACAGTGTTTTTATATTATCAATTTCATTTTGTCAAAAGGACGATAATGTGCACTTTAACGAAGAAAACCACCTCTAATCAGAAATTCAAAAAGCGGCTACGCTATACCTAGGTGAAAAAGAATTTCACTAGTGAATATATTTTTATTGATTGAAAATTTAAATAGTCCGGCTCTGCCGTCGACGCCATATTGCTAACATCACAATGTCACTCATGTTACCACTTTCCGATTATAAGATAGTCGACTGTGTCATCTCCTGTTAATAGTAGCTCCATGGTGCATATTATACATAAAATAATGAATTATCTTTGATATTATACTGAAATTTCAATCAAATTTCTAATTTTCAAATGTTACTCCTGTCAATTAAATTTCTATAACCGCCAGTAACCATACTCCTAGGTGCGGGAACTGAAATAGATCCCGTTTTATAACTTATTGCATCACAAATTACGTCATTAACATACTCCCCTATTACCGTTCTATCGCAAAAATGCTGTGGGAACTGAATAACAGTTCCCGTTATATCAACGGGATCTCGCGAAAAAATACCAATAGGTAGATACCTATAACAATATTTTTCACAGTTATTGGAACTTTAGTTCTTTATGCCAGGTTATGTTTGAGCGACCAGGGGTCGCGACGCAAAAGTTCTGACCGTTACGCGTTACGTTACGAAACGTTATGTTACATTTCTTCGTTATGTGCCTTGCTTTTAGTCTCTCTCTCGTTTACGAAGCAGCGATTCATAATAATAAATATGCTCCTACCCGGATTTGAACCCGGGCCGCCCGCGTACAATGCAAGCATTCTAACCACTGAACCACCGATGCTATATTGAAATTCTATGCAAAGCTGGTATTCGCAGTGCTGGTGATCTACTTGAATTTGTTGGGATAAATTTTTACTATTATTTCCATAATTTTTTTTGCGCGATTAAGGGGTCTAGCACATTTACTTTTCGAAATACAGGGTGTTGAAATTTTGAAAACTTGAATGCTTTAATTCGATAACTTTAAAATGGATGGATAAATTGATTTGACATTTGGCAGGTTGTTTTTAAATGTAAAAGGGCATATTTTGAAAGAAATAGTAGTTTGTGCAACTATTGTGGATATGATGGCCATATCGCACGACGACGAAGTTCAAGTGCGATATGGACAATCCACACGAGTCGAACAGCATATTTTTTCTACGACCCACTTAAGAAAAAATCTAGAAAATAAAAATTTCTATAAACTGTAATATACCTAACTTCAAATCAAAAATTTAACAATTCAATTTTATGTTTCCACTAATTTTGTGGTAAACGTACAGTTCTTGAATGTCCAAATTGTATAATGCTACGGTTTCCTTTTTTAAATATACGATGCTGTTATAAGTAGATGCTGCCAGTCGGACTCCCTCATGAAGGGTACCGTACCATTATCTATAATAATGAATATTCTGCTAAATATTTCAAACGTCTACCTGTTGTCGTTATTAATAACAAGCAGAATAATTATTTAAAATTATTTAAAATTAACAATAAAAAAAAAACTTCCTCACGGGGAATCGAACCCGGGTCTACTGCGTGAGAGTCTGGTATGCTTACTACTCAACCACCAAAGAATATGCAAATCGTTTATCTATAACGTCAGATGTATTACATAATTTTTGCTTAAAAGGAACTAAAGTTCCTACCGTGTGTCCCGCGACACGTTCTACCTTTTTTTGTTTTGAAAGCAATTTGTAAATAATTTTTTTAAATCTCATAAAAAATCTGCATTAGCATTAGTAAAATAATTTTTGGCATACAAAAGCAATTAATAGCAGATATTTAAATCTACCGCCGTAGTTTATACGCGTTACGCTAGCTTCTAGCGTCAAATGTGGTCAAGTTGTATGAATTAAATCATAGATTAAAAATTAGAATAGAGCGCTATCCGAAACCATAGGTGGCGCATTGTTGGCGCATTTTAATGTCAACATTGGCACACTACTGGTGCGTTTTTGAATTAATTTCAATTTTTGTCTTAATTTGGCTAGTAGTTGAGAAAATTGTACATACACCATGGTGTTAAAGACATTTATGAACGTCACACCTTGCTCCGCTCGGGGCAAAGCAAATCTTGGTGCTCGGTCAATGATAATAGTCTTCACCACCTTGGTTTATAATATACTATTATTGGACTTTATGAAGTATGTAGAAGAGACCGAAAGTTCTCGGTGTGTAGTAGAAGTTGAATGCAGACCATATAATAGGCATTATATGGAAAAAGGGAATGGAATTTTTCAGTCACAAAATTGGGTGCTCTCTATCTCCAGACAAGCACTGTGCAATACCAGCATCATCAAAGGAGTGAAGAACTCAAAATTACAGACGGGTAAGTATATTGAAATCATACAAAGTTTTTGTTCTTGCAAAACAGCTAGTTAATTGTGAATTTACTGATTAACTTTAATTTTCATTCTCCTCGGAAAATCTATGAAAAGTTAATTTATCTCTCTTTTGGCACCTGAATTGCACTGTGGCACAGAACAATAATCATTATTAGACGCCATTATAAAAGAATGGCTGCCTTTAAAAACGGGACAATCTCACAATAACTTTGGTTATAAGACATTTTTTTTTGGCTAGTTGGGTAGAAATGAAGTATCCAATTGAAAAACAAAAATATTGTGATGTATATTTGAATTTATTTAACAATTTATTCTGCAAGATGAATCCTCTACTCTTTCTATTGTTTAACAAAATTGGCAGGTTTATCAGACACTTCGTGGTTTTTCTCTAATAAAGAGCTAAACTCTTCTAAAGAATCTATTACCTAAAAAAAAAGAAATTATCAATAGGGTCTTCAACTTCAATGGATACAAAAATTTATTGAAATTATGCAACTTATAATACAGATACCTACGTCATTAGTTTCATTACAAATACATATGTTGACATTATTTTCACATCTTTCACTGTCCTAAACTTCTTTTTTTTCTACTTCAATTTTGGTGACTGTACACTATCTTATAATAATTATATTTCATGTCAAAATTTGTGCCTAACTTCGAATTATACTAGTGTCGTAATAATCTAAAATATTTTGAAACAAAACTACACTATTAAATCTGATTAAATAAAGGTGCGATGTAGTTTGTTTCTTTAGAATGCATAAACAAGAATCTAATTTTAGTTAAACACCCTATATCTACCACACAAAAAGTTATGAAGTTAATCAACCGTAGAAAAAATATAGTAGATAATACGCTCGAAATGCATTTTAACTTACTGTAGAAACAAGACTGAGCTTATCATCTAAGAAATCGTTGATGGGTCCGAGTGATTTCTCTTCAGTTTGTAACATTTTTGAATCGTCTCTATCGGAATATTTGTTATGTATTTTGAAAATTCTTTGTAACAATATTACAGATGATAAAAAAAGACAAACAATTAGAATGATTGCCGTATAATATGTGAAGTAGTAGATTTTTGAGTGTTTCCAACGATTTATTAAATGCTTTTGTTCGTCTTGTGGTAGAGCTAGAAAATAATGGATAATAAACTTAGAGAGATGAATCATCATATATATGCTGCATCTGTATAATTGAGGTTAGATCACTGCTAAGTTTGCGCCGAAATATCAGATAAGTTAGCTGTGTATGTAGATATGTATATTGGAGAAAAATTCATGCCTAAATAATAATTTTTCCACTACCTACTATTATAGCTGTGAAGTTGACAATAATTGCTTCTTCTAGCCAACTTAGAAGTTGAATTTCTCCATTACTGGTTAATAATTTTTTCTATTATTAACCTAGGTCAGTAATGGACAAATTCAAATATTTTGAGAATTCGCACTCAACTGACAGTGTACTTGTCAGTCAGACGACGGAGTACCTAAACGCTTCTCGTGGTGCGTTTGTGAATTATTTTTGATTTGTCTTAAATTTGGTTAGTAGTGGAAAAAATTGTATACACACCATGGTGTTGAAGACACTTATAAACCTCGCACCTTATTCCGCTCGGTCAATAATAAAAGTCTTCTCCACCTTGGTGTATAATATACTTTCATTGTGCCCAATCCCATATCATTTAAGAACTTGGTTTTGCGAGCTAAATTGGGTAAATGTGACGTTCTTACTTTGTGTTATGCTTGTAGAAACAACTTCTTCTTCTTCAGATGTACCAGCACTGGGGCAAGACTGTGTAACAAATAAATTTTAGTCAACACACTTGTTAAGTCATAATTTAATAACCTATTTCACTCTAACTTAACTTGCGGAAAGTTACTTACGTCAGAATAATATTCAAAATCGGAATTTGGTGTATCACTTTTAGCCTCTTGCCATATTTTTCTTGTATAATCAAATGTTTTATCTCTTGATATTAAACTCGCAAATATGTATTTTGCCTCTGGTGTTGTTATTCCAATTGCATTCGGTATAATCTTTGCTGTTTTTTCTTTTGTGATACTTTCTATACCGCATAATGGAATTAATAGCTAAAAAATAATATTTCATGCACACTAGTTTCTCTATATCATCTGTTTTTTTTCAAAACCGTCCTCAAATTCAAGATCCAACTATCTACAACGCATCCAGACCTATTACAAAATATTGCATAAAAAAATTGTAATTGTCCCATGGTACCCTTCTCTTTGTCCAGAAGTGCATAAATAGTACTTATTACTGACGAAGTTTCAACGCTTTATTGCTTGGTATATACAGTGTGGAAACCACTTATGGAATAAAATTCTTTATGTCATTATTTCAGAAAATTATAAAAAATGCCGAGAAACGTCAACTTTTGAATTGAGTTGTGCGTTATGTAAACGTAAATGTAAATGTACAGGGTGATTCACGCAAGTATGCCATAGTCGGTGTTGTTTTTTTTAATTAAACACCCTGTATATTTGCATATTTTTGAAGTCCTCTTAATGAACCGATTCCAACAAACTAAATAATATATTGTCAATTATGAATTATACAGAGTGAAATTTTTATTTTTACAGTTATTAAACACATATACATAAAATACCTGATGTATTTGAATTTAATACATTAAAATAAATGCTCAAAATGTTCTCCACCTAGTTGTTGGCAATAGCACAGTCTCCTATATAGCTTCCTTAACTTTGTTTAAAGTTTGAGGTGAAATATTCCGTATTTCTGTAGTTATCCTGTCTTTGAGGTCTACAATCAATCTTTCGCAGAAATCCATTCTACGATCTGGCTGGATCGTCTTCTGTTAACTCCTGCACAAAAGTTAATTTGTAGGGATGAAGTTTTTCTTTATGAAGACATCTTAGAACAGTTGTATGACTAACATTATTTTCACGGGCAATTTGACGTGTACTTGAAGTTGGATTCTCTTCGACACTTAACAAAATATCCACTTTCACATCATCTTCAACGAAGTGTGGTTTTCTTTTCAATGGTTTGACATGTCCAAGTTCTCTGAATTGTGCATGCATTTTAGACACAGTACTTTGTGAAATATTAGGCAATTCGGGATACCTGTGATTTAATAAGTTTGCCACTTCAACTTGACTTCTGCAGTTATCCCCGTACCCGATCATCATTAAAATCTCAATTCGGTGAGTCTCAGTTAAATATTTCATTGTTGTGTCGACAAGGAAAGAGTGTTAGACAGATATTTTACTTTTTCAGTATAAACTGTCAACACATCAACAACTGACAGAATAGAAAACAATCCACATTATTTACCGATTTAAAACAATCCACATTATTTACCGATTTTGTCTAATTATTGGCGTTTTAGGCAATGTTTAGGTATTTATGATAAAATTCATGGGCGTAGCAGGTTTTGTTTAATATACAAATACGTCTAATAATTAGTTAGTTTAGATTTTTGATAAATCCATATTTAGCTAATTAAAAAAAGTAACAATATTTCAAGTGTAATAAATTATTAATTTTAAAATTTCACCCTGTATAATTCATAAATGACAAAATACATTATTTAGTTTGTTGGAATCGGTTCATTAAGAGGATTTCAAAAATAAGCAAATATACAGGGTGTTTAATTAAAAAAAAAACAACACCGACTATGGCATACTTGCGTGAATCACCCTGTACATTCAAATTTATGTTTACATAACGCACAACTCAATTCAAAAGTTGACGTGTCTCGGCATTTTTTATAATTTCTTAAAATATTGACATAAAGAATTTTATTCCATAAGTGGCTTCCACACTGTATATATATGGTATGAAATTCTTACCTTTGTAACGTATCCAAAAATATTAGAATGAAATGCTAGATAATTTCCGGTAACATAAAGATACCCTTGACGTAGGAAATCGCTAACCAGTGCGCAACTATACTTCTTTAATATTTGTTCATGTTCAATACTTGGAAAATGTCTTAAATATTTTATCTTCCTCAATTCTAATTCGATTGAACTCGAATCAGCACTGCAAAAATATAAAACAGAGGATCTGTTAATAATGTATTTCACTGATGTTACAAAGAGAGGGTGTAACGTATCTATTGTATTGTGTATTGCCTAGTTTAGCAAATTTTCAAGATTAATATTTAGAGGAATTATATTCGAGTTAGAATCATAATAATTTAGATTAATTAGAAAAAGGAGAAATTTCAAGTACGGCAAAATGATTATTTAGTGACATTAACTATCCATCTTACACTCGTATAAAATAAGTTTTATATCAAATTAGTTGCATAATAAAATAAATGAATTTATTGGGATAAATCAATCATAAATAAATTCGGTTTAATGAAATTATATAAGAATACTTACTCCAGATCATGATTATTTTTATCGGCAATTGTTCTTATTTTATTTATTTTCTTAAACATGCTAGGTACTCGCTATTTTGTTAATAAATACCAAAAATATACATACACAATATTGGAACACCGCTGTGTTTTTCTTTAAGTGACGCTTATATATTGATTGGCGATAAATGTAACAATTTTTTGATAAACAATTGTTATCTTTTGAAGTAAATATATAGATATGTTAAATCATATTTTGATAACGCTCTCCGCCAGCTGGGTGTATTTTAAATAGAAAACTAACTCAATTATATGAATGAAACTTTTATCTTCCGCTATAGATTACCTTCAAAGATTCAAAAATGAAATACCATCAAGTGGAGTTTGTTACAGGTATCTTTACATCTTTGCTAATGGGGTGTTAAACTGATATCCGTTTTTTTGGTATTTTATTAAAATATTATTAGTATACCCACTCCTTTGCAAAAGTTATTTTGGACAATTTTTAAACCGAATATTTCAGGAGAAAGCTGGAAATTAAGACTTCCTAAATGTTTGCAACTTTCACTGCAGATACGTCACAAACCTGAAGATGAAGTTAGCCACTTTCTAATTATGTTTTATAGCTGCTAGAAGAGAATATAAACAGATTACAACTATTGCTGTGAAGATCATTTTGATGTAAGTAATTATTTATGTTAATTACAAAATCTCTCTTTAAATATAAATTTATGTTTTTTATCAACATGCAACCTATAATAGTATATTGTATAATTAGTGGGAAAAGCATAATATTCCCAAACTACTGTGATAATTGGTAACACAGGAGTTTGGGAATATGCCTATTCCCACGAATTATACATACTATTTTTTCTTCGATCGTAGAGTTACATTTAAACAATTAATTAGAATTTAGAATTACAATTTACAAATTGTACAATAAATATAAATATTAACAATAATTAATTTGTGTTTAAGAATATCGTTATAAATTAGATGTTTCTTTTATAACAACTTTATGAATATAAAAATTAGAATCATAATTTGTTTCATTTTATTGTAATAATCCATTTGTAACATTACCCCACGCTACAGCAGTGCGGTAAGAATATTTTCCTACGACCATATAGTAAATTAACATATATCGCACTCTTTACTCTGGCGGAAAGTTTCTCATATCATCATAGTGACGCGAACCGTACGCTATTATATCACCCTAGTGTGATATCATATCGCACGGTTCGCATGAATTCGATTAACGTGGTTTTCTTATTTAAATTTAACTACGTAATAACTACAAATATAGCACAAAATCTGTTCAAAAATTATTAAGATTCGCCAAATTTTGTGATAAAAAAAACAACTAGGTACGGCCGGAAATCGAATCGCGGTCTACTCCAGCATTCTCCGAATTGTCATGACGCGGATAGCAGTCAAATGTTCTTATTTTGGGTATATCTATAGTATAGCTGTAGGAATTTAAAAAAATCATATTATAAAGAATTAAAATGTCTTCTGCGTTATTTTGAAAATATTTTGCACTACAAACTGATTATTTTAAAAATAATCATATGTTGTAGGTAGGTACAGTTATTGATGTTTTCAAATAAATAAAACCATCATATTTCGTAAATTTATCGCGTGATCGTTAAAAATATACAATAATTTTAAAAGTGAAAAATAATAAAGTAGGCTTATGTCAAATTCTCAAATTATAACACAAAGCATAGAAATAGTTTTTGTGAAGTGTAAGTGAAATATTTATTACATAAAAGTGTAAACTAATTATAATTGTGAGATAAACTAGAAATAAAAAGTGTTAGTCTCGGTTTTTTATTATAATATGGAAGTTGATACTGATAGTAGCGAAAAACCTAAGGTACTTTTTAAATATTTATGGCCGTAGGAAAAATAGTGTACATAACTCGTTGCAAAGTGAATTTCACCCATTTTATTTCCGTACTCACCAATGTCAACATTATTTTTTAAAAACCATTACATTAAACAATATTTGTTACAATAGGGTACAAGCATAAATTTTGCTATTGGTGGGAATCGATTCTTCATCAGGTCTCCTAACACCTTGCATTCCTATTTTTTCAAAAAAATATAAACTTTACTTTTAAAACGACTTTAAAAATCATAAAATTTGAAAGTCCGCCAAAACGCGCTCTACGTCATAAAGATGTCTGCTCCATGGAGTGACGTAATTTGTTCACGTTTTTATTCGTGTATCACGCTGAGTTCTTCTGACCTAATTTGTTTCTGAAAGCTTTAAAAATGGATAAAGCCGAAAAAAAAACTTTGTATTCCAAGTATTGCATTGTTCCAGTGTGTAAATCAACGTCTATTAAAACTCCAGACAAAATATTTGTTACTTTACCTGGTGGCGCAAGCAAAAATACACTTAAGAGAAGGGCATTTTGATTGCAAGCTAAGCGTCGAAACAAAGACGATATTTCGACAAATACTAGGTACTTACTTTTGTTTGTGAAGACCATTTTAATGTAAGTACCTACTTCTATGCTGGTAATTTTTATTCTTAAATAGTTTGAGGCTATGTACCTATATGTCTAGGAATCAACCATAAAAACATCATTTTCTTACGACCACACATCGAAATATTATTGGTATATATTATATAAATAAAAAATAGTTTAAATCGTACTTACGATAATGCTTTAACTCCTTTTATTTCCTCTGCATTAATGCAGCTGTTTGACTTCATAAATTCAAGCAGCATAAATGAGTCTACTTTGGGCAAGTTATCCGTTTGTGCTTTTACAAAACCTTCGCTAGCCATATCTTACTCACAAGATATGATATAGAATCGTCACTGAACACTGAACTAGTAAATAAAATATATTCTTCTAAAAGTTTTAAAATATCCTCGGAAATATCGAATATTTATGTCCACTTTCCACTTCACGTTGACTTTTAGAAATAAAAAAAAGCACACACAAACACGTAATGGTCTCAAACAAACATATAAATTATATTTTTACGTCGATGAAGCAATTAATAGTTGATTAAAATACAATATAAACACACAACTACGCATAACCTAATGCAATACCGGCCATATTGACATAAGTAAACACAAGAGATATGACATCACACACATCATCGGTAGAGTTCGGAAATCCTCGGGTTGTGGTCGGAAAGTGCATTGGAATTTGAATTTTATTTTGAAATTTGGGAGTAATTTCCAATGGAAACTGGTTTATTTCCTATTATTAGTAATTTTTGATATCATATTAACTATTATAAATTAATATCCAAGCAAAATATGAAATAAGCGTGTACTCTATTATCGCATGGTCGTAGGAAAAATAGTGTACATTACTTGTGCAAAAGTGATTTTTCGCACTCGTTACATAATACACTATACCGCACTGTTATATTCTGATTGCTTAGCAACTGCCCACTATTCTGGAATGTTGTGCTTTGCTCATAGAAAACAGGTCAAAATAATGTCACTTCTCCCACGATCGGAGAAAAATTTCAATATCTATCTTAAAGAGACAAAACATAGTGATTGACAGCAGCAAACGAATGACATAATACAAAGGAACGTCATTTCGAAGTTGAAGAAAAAACAAATATTTCAAAATATATATTTTATTGAAAAGTACAAAAATGAACAATATTGATACCAGTCGAAATCATCTCCCTAAATATCTCCAATAAAAAAAAATACACGCTTCATATACAAAAAAGCTCTAAAAAATATATTCTTTTATGCACGAAGCATTCTACGAAAATTATTTAGGGTGGGGCAAAAATTTAATAGAATTTTATAAAAAGTCTCCATCTGATCTGCTTCAAAATAACTTTCGAGTTTTTTTTACAAGAAAATTTCGATTTTTCTTTGAAAATACATATTAAAATTTTGTCACACCTCAAACAAATCACTTTCTAACTATTCCCAAGACTCGTTAGAAACATATTTACAGATACCGATTTTTTTTATTTCGGAAAAAATTCTTAATGGATATACGTTTATGATCTAAATTTTTAAAACATATTATATATTATTTACAAACAATAACTAATAAATAGGATCGCAGGGTAAAGTAATCCTTGAAAAATTATTAGTATAAGCAATATGAATTTGATAAGGACATAATTTATACATTTATCAGCGATGCTTGGAAAAATAATTTTAATTAAGCAACATCTGATGTTACAAAAATATTTTTTCCAGTATTAAAGTTTCATTATATTTCAAGGAGAATCAAAAATATGAAACAAAAATGAGCAAAGATTTTTATAGAAAATTCAATTCTAAATCGAATGGCGTAGACTAGAACCTTTCAAACCTTAAGGTTCCCGAGATATTAGCCAATATGTGAAGAAATGTCAAAAAGTCAGACTTCAGTTTTTCATAAAACTGGCCATAAAATGAGACGGGTTTTGAAAAACTTGAATTTTATTTCATTCTATGGGGTTTCAGAACAAGCAAAACTTTTTATCAAGAATAACATTTTTCACAGAATTTATATTTAAAAATTTTCCACCTATAGGATACTCCATCCGTGGACACGCTGTATAAAGTAACAAAACATCTCAAAAGTACAAAAAAACTCAATATACAATCATCTACCCGATTAATATAAAACATCCATGCCAGTCCCTTTCTTTTTATTTTCTAACCCTGTTTTCCAAATTAAAATATTAAATTACAAAATTTCGGTTGGTACAAAAACTTTTTTCACAATAATCACAGGTATTAAATCTCTATTTGAAGATTTTTCTTGTAGCCCTTATCGTCTATTCACAGCCTTGCTATTGCCAAATCGTGTACAAGCCTTTTTCCACCTAAAAAAATCAAATGGAATAGAAAAAAAGCAGAAAATTGGTTATGGATCAAGCAAATTACTTATTTTTCCAGGAAAAAGAGGGTAGAGCGCCTTACCTGCACTGTGTACACCACAACTCTTTAAATTCGATTCCGTAAGCTTTTCTACATTTCTTCTTGCCATCTTTTTTAGATTTTTTTGCATTTAGATCATCATCATCATCATCCATACTATCTCTACTCACATTTGGTTCTTCGCTGCTATATCCAAGTACTTTTTTCCATTTACATTTATCGCACAATTTTCGTTTAGCTTTTTTCTGGGTCAGTGATCCATCATTACAAGTGCACGAGGATGAATTTTGTGCAAAGTCGTTAAAAAAAATGAAAGGATTGGAGTTTGTAATTTCGCTTAAAACAGAAAAACATTTCAATTATAGAATGAGCAGATGTTGTGATAGAAAACCTACCTAGTATCTTTCTTCAAATCTTCTTGCACTTCTTCACATTCATAAAAATTTCTATCACTTAAAGCTCCAGGCGATAAGGAAGATTCTTCGGTTTCAAATGAATGTCTTAAGGACGTTTCTTCAACAGTTCTATGATTATTTTTGTATTCAATATCATCATCATTGTCAGAAAGCATAAGCTGGGGACTTTGAATATTGAAAAAGATGTTCCTTTGATTACTAAAATATTTAAATGTTTTTATATTTAAAACCATATAAAAATATTTGTATTTACCTGTTTATTTCACTTTCATCAGAAAATGATTCATCTAGATCAAAATCAGGTTTCTCTTTATAAAACAGATCGACATCTTCTTCTATGATTTTCTTTATTATTCTCTTTTTTGAATCTTCCATTATACCAGACGTATTATCCGTTGAAAGTAATTCATTTTCTAAATCGAAAAATTCATCTCCACCCAACAACTTCAACACACTGTCATCATTTGATACTTTTGAATCTGGTAAGAAATTTGAAACAGTAATTTACAGATAATTCAATATTATTTAACTTCATTGATACTATTAATATATGCAATTCTTACTATTTGTTTCTGCAACTAAAAGGTCTAAGGTAACTTGTTGGAGATTTTTTACATCTTTTTCATTACAGTATCTTGTGATCATATTTTCAGTATTATTTGCCATACTGATAATTTCAGAAAATATCCTTAATCTATCTAGACATTTGTAACACAATAAAGTTGGTTCTCTTTCATGTATAACCTAAAAAAACAAAATATCACGTTGTTTCAAACACCAAACTTGGTTTAATGATAACTGATTTTTAGACTGATGTACCTAATTGATTGACAATAAATACATCAATACACAGACTTATTGGAAATTGTAGTAATAAATGAAAACAAAACAAAACCTAATGAACTTTATAAAAAAAGCATTATAATTGACAATTCTATTACATTTAAGACTAATAGTAAAATCTTACCACTTCTGGAATATATATTTTTAAGACATCTAGAATATCATAAGTTCCCAGTAAATTTATACACAAGTTATTCTCAATAAGTGTCAGACACGTTTTGCATAATTTAATAGTTTTATCATTTTTAGAAGTAATACCGAGTTTATTATCACTAACATACACAACTTTGGTATCAGAACCACCATAGAGTGACACTATTTTTTGTGCTTTAACACTAGTAGTCATAAAATCAAATGCATCCTCTAATTTCTTTGCACATACATTACAAATAACCGAGTCACCTATTTGTTTATACTGAAAATAAAAAACATTCCATTAATTTCATTGATAAAGAACTAGTTGTCATCTATTGAATTTTTTATTCTTACTTTTTTCCGTAATACAGCCCTTAACCTATCACAAATAGCACCTTCTAGCTTTTGGTAATTACTTTCATCTTCATCCAACAAACATAACCTGCACAACATTTTTCCGGATAAGTTTTGTAGTGCAATTAAAGTTACTTTTACTGTCGGTTCTTACTCTAATCGAATATTGGATCAAAACATTATGGATTTTTTTATTAGTTTCTACGAATTGTTTTTAATTCTTTCAGATAACAAATTCGATACACTGATTTTTTAGACGCTTCTAGATGTCAACTTAATCTGTGGTCAAGGATTGATTGAGGTTAGAGCTATTGACAGCTTGAATAAATAATAAGAGAAAGAGAGAAATAGCGAATAAGAGAAATAGCAGACATATTTCTTATAAAAATTGTGAAAAAAATACTCTGATGATATGTAGCGCTCTTTTTAAAATTCTTCCTCTTGCTACTCTACAAAACTATACATAGTAGGATAATTCTATTTGGACACTGAATTGCAGCTTAGCTATGATGTACGCAACTGAATAGGCAGTATCGCATGCTTAGTTGCATACCTATTAGTATATTTGTATTGAATGACCTCTCTATCTTATCGTAGTATTCTATGATTTACATTTCTTCTTTTTTTAATGTGAAGACCACAGAGTATGGAGCCTCATCTTTCACTATATAATATTTTTGTACACGCGTATTTCTTCAAAAGAATATTTCTCAATATTTATATATCCTTGAATCAAACTTCGTTACACTATTAATATTTGTGACAAGTTACCTCTCTGTCCTGTTGGCAATTGACATTTGTGGATGTCACTGGTCATTATTAAATATTTGAAAAAATGGTGTGGCGTCTTCACAAGTTCACAGAGAAAAAAGCCGCTAATCTTTTACTATTTTTGTGCACACGTATTTATTTTAAAGAATGTCTTCGTGCATTATACTTTTGTTAACACTATCAATATTATCGTTCGGGATTACATTTGAATGAAAGATACCTTTTAATTCATCTATAAAAGTACGAGTGAGAAGCTAGCTCCTAGCTCCAAACGTATATTTGCGACAAACGTCTGAACTGACAACAGCGCACCAAACTGTCCGTTTATCGTGGTCGCCTTATGGCGCAGCCAGTCTCATATACGGGGGGAACTTGAAATATAGTCTTAGAATTTGGTTGGAAGAGAACTGAAATAAACCTAATAATATATATTCTTTGATATTCCACATTCAAAATTCGCTGACAAACGTTACGAGGGTCGAAAAAATTGAATAATAGGCATTTTTGAAAAAATTACAACTTTCTTTTTATTACTGCAAAGCCATATATCGATGTCCATCGTTTAAATTTCGCACAGAGGTTGATAATGT
>CAJUYH010001335.1:85176-107325 GCA_910591685.1 Galerucella tenella | reverse complement strand
ATTTGGATTTCATCATTTTTTCTTGAGTAAGAAAAACTGCTTTATTATTATTTATATATAAGAGATTGCAGATATGATTATTCCGTAATAATTTTTTGATTATTTAAGATTGAATTATGAATGTTTGTGGTGTACTTGTGACATACCAGCCACAATTACAAAATAATCTACGTTATATTCCAATAAATTTTTCCCTTTTTTCTATTTTTTTTATTGAACAAAAATTATCACATCTCATGTTACAAATGCAATAATACTTCAAAAATAAATCTCATGAGATAAATGTATTAATAACGATACAGTCCACAAAGTATTAAAATATATTTTATAGCAACGGAATAAAATTTGCATTCGTGAAGTATTTTAATTTGAATTGCGTGTGAATTGCACAGCAGTCTCATTTATCGTTCGTCGTCAATATTGTTGGATAGAATGTGGTGGCTGTTGATGGAATGACTAAACTAAAAAAAATTGATAAAGAATTGTAATTTAGTGACGCTTACTGTAGAGGGCGACAGTTGTGCGTGCGCATCATCGCGCACATATACCCACCACTATCGCCAACAATGCCCTACGCGCGCGCTCGATTTGAATACATAACTGGCCGTGGATATGAACGAGCCTATGAATAAAATTTAAATTCCAATCAGCAGTCAGAACAATGCAACAATGGCCGCATATCGTATAATCTATCGTGGGATCATCACATTTCCACTCTCCTCCCCGCTTATATAAACGAAATGGAATATAACTACAGATTTTACATTACCTACTCATACAAGTGTACACATCAAACAATTTACGATAGTGAAGGGGTAAATGGGTATTGTCTATGTACCCATAAATTACAATACATTTCTTGGATTCACTATGAAAAATATATTCCTATCGATAGTTATAATATAAATGGAAATGTATTGACAGTTGCATTCAGCCGTTCTTAGTCTTATTTCAATCTGGATATTGAATTCAATAAATAAATACGCCCGGCGTCAATTCCCATCCGTTACGAACGTGTTGGTCGTTAATGAACGTGAATAAAGTGTGCTCTAAAGACTGTGGGACGTGACGTAATAGATCAGCGTCGTGAGGCATTTCACGCGTCAGCAGGCCGACGCTTACCCTCATCCAGATGCCTCTGTCACTTCGTACATCAGCTTGTGCACGCGTTTATTCATAACCCACTGCTATTCTCCCACGTCACTTCTGTTCCTGTACACATGTGTCATCCTTATTCATGATGTGCAATCTTTGCACATGTAATTTCATATCACTGATTATTGTTCGGATTTCGATTACGAATACATTGGTGCATTCTAAAATATCACGACAGCTGTTTTTAGTGCGGAAAAATGCAATTTGAAAACAAAACATAATTCACATTTCATGTATTCAATATATTTGCCAGTGGTCGCTTCAGTTTATACTAGTTCAAACTTGTATTTCGACAATTGTATTTGGATTTTATCAAATTTGACTTTTATATCCTCAGCATTTTGACATATATTTTTGATTCAATTTAAAAAATTGCATCTAAGGTATAATGTATCTTCCGGTCCGTACTAAATTCACAGTCTGATATGAAAAGATTAGAATTGTGCATCTTATAACATGCTGACATCTTATATATGGTTTACATATAACGCCCTAGTTACCGCGACTTTTCTACAAACATGCACATATAGCTGAATAAATATATATATATACATATGTATGTATTCATGGGTTACCTCTGCTTGAGTATAAAAGTTATCGTCTACGTTGTTGTCGTCAGCGTCGGGGCTTCGGATAACTTATCACTTTCCCTTAATCCGGATCAGCAGCGCTCAGTAGGCAAGGCAACGTTCAAGGCTTCTCTCATCCGACCGTTAAATATTCAGAAGAAGTCGGGCCCGTGTGTTAATCAGATGGATGATACACCTACTCGGTATAGTGTAGTGTTAGTGCTCGCACACAACTTTCTTGCGTTCTCCAATCCTCAGTTCTTCCTTTTTAACAATTCTACAATTGTCTTGTTCGTCTTGCATGCGCCTCGCAACGTCAAACTAAATTCAATCCCATTTAAACTCTTTTCACTATATACCCTACGGTATTACGTGTCGTCCGTCTCTTTGCTCGCTTGTGACCATCTGTCGACAAAACAATCTTTGTTAGTTTTGCTTTGTCTCATCAGAAATGATGAAATGGGAATTTTATACTGCCATGGATGAAGTTGTTCCTCTAAACGTGAATAAAAAATTTCAATTATTAATTTTGTTTTTTTCTTCTATTTTTCAACGTTTTAAACAAACACAAGTACTCCATAAATTACGACGCAATTTGTTCTTCTTTTCTATTTTTTGTAAACCGTTTTGTTGGAGAACGATTGGAATTATAGTTATACAGGGAAAATGAATATAAATATATATATATATATATTTCTGTTGAGTATTTTACCAGGATTTGGCAAATATATATGTAGTATATATCTATATAAATATCATGTGAATGCGATTCGCGATGGATTTCAATGTGCACCACTGAATTTTCCAGGTAAAAATAATAAAATAAAAAAAGCCTCGAGTGTGCCGTAATGAAAACCATCGTTGCCACTTGAAAGTTACAAGAAAAAACTTGCTATTGAAATTATTGTACTCGTGAACGTGTACACTTTTTATTAGCCAACTCAGTAATACCAAGTCATTCCATATAAATTGTAAATAATCATATATATTGTCTATGTAATTAATTTTATGAAGATTTAATACATCAATGAATTTTTCCATAAATAAAAAGTAAATATAAATATATATATATATAAATATATATATATCGACGCATATTGTTACATTTTATTTCATTACGGTTTCGTTGGATGAGTTTCTTTTTTTTTTTTCTATTTTCATTCAAATTTTTGCAAAGCCGATAACCAAGCAAAAAGAGTGAGAGTGGCTGAGATGGGGGATGTATGAGAGAGAGGGAGAGAGAGAGAGAGAGAGCCAAGCTTGGGAAAACTTTAAATGAAATTCATTTCGTTGGGTATTCGTGATTTCAGCATTACCATAAATTTGCAAGCACTGGTTTGCGCGGGCGCGTGTGCACGTGGTTGTTCGAATATATTTGAGTTGAGGAACGTTGAAGATTTTGCAACTCTATAATTCTTTTTTTCTCTATTTATTTACTTTGTTTCTATTAACAATTTGTGAGAAAATGTCTATTTATTAAATAAGCCATCTAATATACAGCAACTTGCTGATAAGTAGTGTACTCTTACAATAATAAATACATTCTGAATGGTATAATGAAATATTGAATGTTAATCGCTTTATAGTTTTATTTATATTGAATACAATAAAATGGAGTAAATCTGTTCGTTAATTTCAACCCCATTCCAGTGAATAATTGTCCGTGTGGAAAAATAATTTCTGTATTAAATTGTTTGAAGTCATTTTAGTTTTCACTTCGGACTATTTGATTGGAATGTCAATATTCACATTTTTGATAAAGAATATAGTTTACCTGTTCATTCAGTAAATTTCATTCTTCACTATCCAATAGAATCAATACTTAAAAAAAAAATATTAGCATAAAACAATTCATTGAGTTTTTATGATTGTCAATTTTCGAAATAGAATAAAAAAATTTATACATCGCATAAATAATAATGACAATAAACATCATGACTATTACATTAATTACTGAAAGCTAAAAACAGCCAGTGAATATTTTCTTAATAGTCACATTAAATACATTATACAGCAATCATAAAAAAAAGCATTTTCACTAAGTACGCAAAGGTCCATCCAAGCGCAAATAAATGTGAATGTCTTTTAATTCGGAAAACAGAAAAGCAACAGCACGTGCATACGACTCAATCTCATAACCCACATTTTATTCTCTATCACATTATATGTATACTATTACTGAGGTGGCAAATGCTATTATTTTGTCAAAAACGCCAACGTAGAGTCACAGACAGCGAAAACAGTGGAAAAAAATAAAAAATAAAAAAAATAAAGACTGCAGGAAGAAATAAAAGAGACAAAGAAAAAAGATAAGACTGGAGATGGGTATGAGAGTACGGTACAGTACGAAGCTCCCGGCTCCATGAGAGAATAAAGCGGTAGTTATATGATGCTGCCGGTAGAGGGTGCTCACTTATAATATCTACTCGGCGAACTGTGAAACTGCTCGCTGTCTCTATTCAACTTACATACGCATACTATACACCCAATATAAACCGTTTTACTTTCATCTCGGTACATTACAACTGCAATGCGTATAACGAAAATTTTCGTTGTGCGCATGGACAATGTTGGGATGAAGCCGACTGCAAGCATTTACCAGTTACTTCGTATGCAATTGCCAATATATCGTTACTTGCGCGATACTGATGTTAACCGATTCATGCAGAAGTATGTTACTATCTCTTAAACAAAAGCCACTTTAGGGTGCATTGGTCGCAAGTAATGTCGAGTGTCCGTTGTTCAAGCTTTTGGCTGGTGCCTTACGACCACAATCATTGTCTACCAACTGTAATACGTCTCTACACACTGTCTAATACACACGAAAACTCGTCTTTTGTAGCGGTATTAAGGTATTACTTGGCGTTCGTATGGCCTGTAAAGTTCACTGGTGAAGTTACGGTCGTTTTGGGGTTTTGAATGCGTATACACGCAGATCTATTATATGGCTTCCAATTTACCACTTGATATGGATACTTTTTAGACAGTTTGAGTATAGTAATGTTTGATGTATACTAGTACACACAATATGAATATAATATTGGTCATGTTGGTCCTATTTTTTCAATTGGAGGATTATGTTGGAGTTAATTCTGAGTTGGACGAGTAATTTATTTGTTTGGAATTAATGTTGATGGTATTGTTAGTTACATAGTGCTATGGTGTTATATGTTCAAATAAATGTCCATGGACTGAGCGGATTTTTGAAGAGTTCGTTTGAGTAAAGTTGACTGTTATTTTGGATTTTGTATGGTTGGTAAATGTTCAACTTTGTTTTTTTTTTTAAGTATATATTTATAGGCAAAGTCAAATCATTCATAGCAATATTTACACTGGAATTAATTGAAATTTCTAATCATAATTAATATTTTTTTTTTATATTCACAGTTGATTGTATTAGTTCTATATTTTGAGTGGTTCGACTATAGTAATTCTTCTTCAAAATAAATTTTTCGCATTTCTTTTTTTTCAAATATGTACAGAGTTCCCTTTCATTCTTTTTCCCATCTATTATATTTTCTTTTTCCTATCTGGCCATTCTGATTGCATCATGATATAACTATATATTCATCTTGAGCTATTGGTTTATTTTTGTTATTTCCTCGCTAGAGTTTAAATAAAAATAAAATAAATGAAAATAAAGAATGAATAAATCGCACGAAGCGATTGTGAAAGAAGGAAATCAGAAAAATGCGCCAGGCATCTCCGGGGAAATTAACGTAATGATGTGCTTCGATGCTTCGACGTGCCAATACATTATATTCCTATAATATATCCGTCGTCGAAATAATTTCATCTTTTCATACTTTCTCTCGTCGTTGTCGTCAACTTCGTCGACTTATTCACCTCATCTTCTACATCATCAGGCCGTAATTTCCGTTTCATTTTTTTTTTTTTCACCCAACAGTATTATACTTCTCGCTATATTATTCTATCCAGAAAGCAATTATACATATACAATTGAATAATAAATTAAATAAATGAATATATTTATATATAAACGAGTTGTACTCGTATATACTCGTATATACAGGTTGTACCAATAAGAACTCCCAAGCGAAATATTTCGGAAACCAAAAGTGATATTTGAATTTTGTTAACGCCATTTTTTAGCCTCCATGAATGTCTTCGAAACTGCATTGAAATTCTGTTTGAATCACGCAGGATGTAGGTGACGCCATGGTGCAAAGATATTTTTCGATGACAGGGACTTCAAAAAGGTGTGCATCTTAAAGATAATTTCATTGAGATCAAATTATGTCCCATGAAAAAAATTGAAAACCCTAACCGGAACCGAGATATTTGAGGTTATTTAAAAAAATTAATAACAAAAAATAAAAAAAAAACGAATAATTTGATTGACGTATCAATAAGTTACTTAAAACCATTACTCGGACTACCCTAGTATGTTTCTGTGTGAAAAATCTGTTTGTCTAAAACCACTAAATTTTACGTTTTTTGAGGCGTAGATTATGAATATTGTTGTCTTAAATTCATCAGGTTAAATTCGTCATAACTTATTCTTGAATTGTTATTGTCAATAGTGCGTTAAAAATGGTTTACCACACAAATGAAGATAAATTGAACATGATTTTAATCTATAGATAATATCGTCGGAATGCTTCACAAGCTGTGCGGTGCTATAAAACCTGGTTTCCGAACAGACCAACGTCACAATTCATTTTTGTTTTCATTTCAACCCCCATTTTGTATGATTTCGTAGAAATCATAAACTGTTTACGTATGACGAAATTGAATAATTCACGTTATTGAATTTGAAATAAATTATCATCCTATCACTAAGAAAAACATTACCGAATTTCAATAACGGGAATTACTTTGTATAAGTAGTTAATACCTTAATTTTTTTTTTAATAACCTCAAATATCTCAGTTCCGGTCTTGTTTTTCAATTTTTTTCATGGGACATAATTTGATCTAAATTAAATTATCTTTAAGATGCACACCGTTTTGAAGTCCCTGTCATCGAAAAAAAATTTTTGCACCGTAGCGCCGATTACATCCTGCGTGATTCAAACAGAATTTCTATGCAGTTTCGAAGACATTCATGAAGGCTAAAAAATGGCGTTGACCGAATTCAAATATCACTATTGGTTTCCGAAATATTTCGTCTGGGATTTTTATTGGTACACCCTGTATATATCCAACTGGAAATCTCCTCAGGCGTCTCATAAAGTCCTTGAAAGGTTGCCAAATTTGGGCAGTAAGGTCCCCGGAAGGCTACCTTACAATAACCAGGTAAAGGCTGAAACATGATGGTAGGATCATGCAGAGTAAACAGAGAAGATTTTTTTGAAATAATAATTCGACTTTCATTCCTCACTTCGGTCCTATTTTTCATTTAATTATACACCGATCATCATTAGTAGGATTATTTATTTTTTATTACTGTGATCAATCAATCAATTACCGTAATTATATACCGATATACTGTCGGACAATGTGAACTATTCAATAACGTACATATAATTGAAAAATAATGACAATGTTATTGTCTTTTCTAGAACGTACTCTTGATTATAAATGGCGTGATTGGTATATATGTTGTTTATCGTATTTTTTTAATTTGTCAGAAAACGATTAAAAGTCTTATGACAATAGAATTTTATAGTGATGAAAACAATTAAATTAAAAATAAGCAAAAGTAATTTTCTTCCGCAAACGTATCGAACGTATTTAAACTACCCTATTACAAACAGATGTAGAAATAGGACATTATTGTACGAGTAACATCATATTCCTTACAATAGCCACCGTTGCGATTTTAGTATGGTTTTTGATGGCGGGCTATCTACATAAAGACAATGAAACAGATATCTTTGGCTTCAACAACACTGTATTTTAAACAATTGTAGAATTCAAATAAATAAATAAATTTTTGCGTTTCGATACACTTACGCTACTACTCCTAGAAATAAAATTCACTATTATCTTAATCGTACAGTACTGATCTTTTATTGTATTGAAACATTCCTGTGTTGATATGCTATTGGTAGTTCACTTTTGGTATTTATTATACTGTTATCAACGAGGTAAATCATTTCCAGTATAAAAACCCATAGAAATGTCCACATCATTTTAAAAACATTGATAATTAATTCTGCACAAACCTGACAAAATGTGAAGATGGTTGATCTGTCAATTGTCACACCATGACAATGTTGAATCGAATGCAGATAAATAGAAATCATGTAGATTTTGTTTGATAATATGTATAAATATTCAACGATAGTTCCATTAATACTTATAACGAATATTATAATTGTTTTTCTTTCGATTCTGTACTCTGTTTACTGGATGACAATTAAACTATTTATCATTATTATTGGATAATTAACTGTAATTGGCGGTATTATAAAACAATTTACTGTCTTATGACAATTTTATTATCAGCTAAAGAAAGAATTTCTTGTTTTAAACTACGTGATTGGTTCATAGGTATCATGATATATTTCGTTCGCATTGCTGATTGGTAGGTCATATTCGATGATGTTTGTACCATCGGGCTGATTAATTGGGTGAAGTTAGTATAAAACGTCGCGAAATATTTCGTAGTCGCATCACAAATATTGTAACTCTTGAATTAGCTACAAACTATTCTTAATCTTCCAGCCCTCACCATGTCAATGAACAGAATCCTCATATTGGCCATTGCCGCGAGTTTCGTTGTTTTTGGCCACATCCAAACAACCACTGCTGGTGACCTCACTGTCGAATCAGTAAGAAAACGAACAAATAGAAATAATCATTTATAGAATATTATTTAGGACATATTTTTGGCAATCATCAGCGTTGTCAGTCAATTAATTCGGTAATAAATACATTTTTGCTGCATAGTACCTTGGAAAATGGTATACTTTAGCTATAGCAGTGAAGGAACAGATTGCAAACCCGATCTCATGCAATGAGATGACTGTGACAAGAGGTGACAGTGATAACACTATCCGTGTTGTATCTGGGGGAGTGCGCGACGGAAAGCCGTATAATTTGGAGGCGATAGTCAATGTTGAAAATCCCAATGTACATATTATTAATCCATCAACAGAACATGGTAAGTAAAAATGATGATTTTCATCTCACTAATTATTCTGAAGATCACAATATTATATTACACCCATACAAACATATGAATTTGTTTACAATTATTAGATATTTCTTTCCTTTTATGGTTTTAGAAACTCGGTCGGAAATCGTTGGGAATGTCAATAACGGTGAAGATTTACTTTTCGGTGAAAAGTTTGATTCTCATATATATTACAAATTGATTTCTCGAAAGACCACGGCTTCGCAGGAAATTATGGATATAATGAATGAAAAAGCAGCAAGTGCAGGTTTACAAGTCTTCTCCACCCGTGAATCGGATTGTGCATAAATCAATATCGGCTGAAGCATTGAAACTGTATTGGCACTGGTTTTTTTTAAATATTTTTAATCTTATGTTATAGTTTGCCATTATTATATGTTTACAAAAATAATAATCATGATGAAATAAAAATACGTCTTATAGTCGTTTTTTCATTTAACTGTATACTGATATTTATTGTTAATTCTATCTCTTTATTGCTGTAAATATTACTTGTTCAAAAATCAAACGGTCAAAATGGTTTGTCTGAGTACAATTTCTACCACTATGAAAAAGTTATGGACAATCTTTATTTGCAAGTGATGCTTACCTTAGATCACACGAAATACATAATATAAAAACATATATTATGTCTTCCCTCTGGATAGGAACCGAATTATATATTATTTTTATATCATTCACTACAATCAACCAAGTAATGCGATAATTAACTTTGTGACAATCGATATTATTTCATGACCTAAATTTTTTAATCGGAAAACAAGATTTTCATTGTTTTTTATATTAACGTGATTGGTCTATAAATTTTTCAACCAGGAAAACGTAAGGGACGCCGTGAAAGGTAAACCTATCAGATGCAGTGCCAGGTCCTCATGTGGCTCAGGTCCGGCAATCCTGATCAGGTATACCTTTCAATTGCTCCGCCCGGCCTTTATGTGACAGCAAGGCCATCTTCCTAGATTTCTAGTCGGGTATATATATATATATATATATATATATATATGTATATATCATTTTTTCCGGTTTTCTTTTTTTATAATTTAATAGAAGGATAGAACTATATGAAAATAGTAAAGAGAAGAAATATGAGTAAGTGATAAGTGAAGGACTAATACGATTAATATAAGTTGTATCTGTTAAGAAGTGTTTAATATATCATAAAACATAATTATAAATAAAGTCATTCGCACTTTTTTTCTTTATCAATACACAATGGCTCGTCCAAGTATGAAAAGAAAAAAAAATAAGAAATATCAATTAAAAGTTGACGACGGTGGAATGTGGCTAGACACAACGGCTCTTATCTTCAAGTACCTAAGCGCCTTTCGTCGTATATTGGAAAAAATAATTTAATATTTTATAAAACATCTCCGCACACATCTATCAGTATATATATATGTATATATATATATATACGGCTCCTTAATTCATGATTATATTAATTATTCTTTATTGTTTTTATTTTTATTTTTAAATCCTCTCCTCGTGTTTAAGGAACTGCATTTCCCTCATTTTTTTTTAATATCACGATTCAAATGTACAAAACAAAAATAGTTCTACAACTATATGCGGATAAACTATTTACACATATATATAGAAAATCGTTATATAGAAAAGAGTAAAATTCAAGGATAGAAAGGTACCTTCATTGACTGTGATAACATTTCTGAACTTTTAATTAGTTCTGTACAACTGTATTTTAAAAAATACTTGGCGAACTCGCAGTATTGTTTCAATTCATTCGATCAATTATTTTTTCATGGAAAAAAAAAATTTCACTACACATCTAGTTCGAAATATCATTCCAAAAATACATGAACACTTTGTATGAATTCAATTAATCTCAACCTTCAACACTGTCTTATAAAATAAAACAGAAGAAAAAAAAATCGAACGATACTCAATACCTGTCACATCATCACGGTATGAAAAGTTGAAAAAAAATAGAAACAACAAAAATTAAATGTAGACTGAGCCTATGAAGAATGGAAATATAAATCGAATTCAATGTACACAAGAGTTAAAATACATGCACTTCATCATCAAGTTAATGGAGTCATATATCGCCAATTGAGAGTAGATGCAAACTTCGTATTAGTCCAGTGGGTATATACATCTATATAGATATGTAACACGCACAGATATTGTATATGTATGAAATAGAGATGGAATCGTTTAATTACTCAGCACTCAAGCGCTGATGTTAAATCGCCATTAAATCGTCGGGCGTATATACAACTGTAGAAGAGTTTACCATTCAAGCCACAAAATGGATAGTGAACCATTCATTATATAGTGCTAGGCAAGCTCAATATGCAGCTTGATCTTTGCCCACACCACTTTAGTACTTGTGTTAAAATGTATACATAGTGTCCTGTACAAAGAGTATTATTGATTCGAAATATATCAACATATCTAGTGGAAGAATGAAGTAAGTTGGAGATGATAACGGTTTAATTTCGTATAATTTATCACTTTTGAGAATTAAATTGATGGAAAAATGTATGTCAAGTGTGATTGAGTTAAATAGATATAAATTGACAGATGTCAATTGACAATAGCGAAAAGATTTGTTGCAGTTTAAATAATACAAGATATTGGGTTTGATTGCAGATTTATTTATTTTAAATGGTACTAACAGGAGTTTTTCCATATCGACTGATGTTTGGATGTTAAATAAGCGTAAAATACAACAATTTGTTGATTCGAAATTCTATAAGTATTTTTTATTTCATTTTTTTTCTGTAAAACTAGAAATGACCGAGTTATTTATAAAAAATGCCCAGATATTAGTCGGATTTAAAGTCAAAATAGTGATATTATACATAGACCGTCTATTTTGAGAGTGTTGTAAGTTCATTTTAAGTAAATAATGAATTAGATATCGCGTAGTTTGTGTTTAATTCACTGTAAACTGCTTATTCATAATGAATTAATATTTGATATGATGAAAAATGCGAATTCTTCGTTCAATTTAAAGCCATTTATTATAAAAGTGAATGGAGTATTTTTCGAAATGCAGGTAAATGAACTCACACCACTTTATAAATGAACAGCGCTTATATTATTACTTCATAAAGAATATTTTATAAATTATTTCCAAATTATTTTTATTTATATCTACAGTGAAAATTTTTAATTGAATGATCATTTTCTATGCTGTCTTTATCCCTTTTTATTTTCACTCTTTCTTCTTTACACAACTATTCTACATCCAATGACATTAATATTGCAGTAACACAATGCGCATCATTCACGAGATTATCCCTTTTGCTTTGGTGAGAGAGGGTGCAAAGAGCGTAGAGGTGGTGATATGTTCGCGTGTCCGCCAGTAATCCTCGCATGAAATTGTTATCAGAAGACAATGTAAGACTGATATATAGCGTCATGTTATATAGATATTCAGTGTCATGTGAGAGAATTGAAGTTATCGAGAAGAGGAAAGCGTTGAGAGGGCATAAATGCAATTGGTAAGTTTGTTACGAAAAAACAAAACATCCGTTTCATTAATCACGATGGCAATAAAATTATCAAATCTCACCCAATTCGACTCCAAAATTGGCCAGTTTACGTCAGGTTTAATCATTCTCCCCCTTGGCCCCCTTCATCCATTTTTATATTCAACAAAAACTTTTTAATTTTCATTTTTAATGCGAAAAAATATCATAAATATACAGCTAATCCGATTTTTATTTATCGTATTTTAAATTAGGATATCAAAAAAAATATTTATAGTGCATTTTTTGTTGATATGTATGGGTATGATGGAAAACCCGGATACAAATTATACGAATTTAATTGGTATAATTATTTAATTAATATATTAATATCATTTACGTGCAAAAATTGAATGTAAATATAAATTAAAACCATACATTGATATCATTGAAAGACAATTCATTGATATGACTCAAGATTAAAATCAAATTGGTACATTTTGTATTTTCATTAAATAAATAAAGAAAATCCTATTTTACATATATATTTTTTTTATTATTTTTACATTCATATAATTCAGTTTCATATCATTTATTTGTTTCTTTTTTTTTCTTTCCTTTTTTTTTCGACATGTATACGAGAGGCAATTTCCAAATCAAAGCCACATTTCCCATCTCTCCCATTACACTTTCATCTCTCTGTCTTTTTGCTCGCACGAATATAAGTGAATTCTTTGAAAAAGCATTGGATATATTTAAGTAAAAAGTAAAGATAGATCTCTCTACAGACCAAGAGTTTCGCGTGTTGGGTTTCCTTTCATCCTCGACCGTCCAGAGAGGCGGCAGCCCGCAACTTTCCAGTAGTGGTCTCTCACTCGTTGTAATTTAATTAAGATGAAACCTAATATCTCAAGGGAGTATTCGTTGATATGGAAAACGCAGATATATTGCCCTGAGTGCACACAATTTTCTGCATAAATATTATTTTTATAGAAGAAAAAAGACCCAAGATGAATTATAATAAATAAAATAATATTTTTTATTCGCGCATGAATAAAATTTTATTGTCAAATAAATATGTGAAAATATTATATCACTTATATGGATATAAATATTTATTAATTTTAATTTCAAAGAAAAATTGAATTTATCGATTATTGCTGATCACAATTGTGACAAAGATAAAAATTCAGTTGGTAATTTTTATATTATTGTAAAATTCCATATTTTTATTTGTCATTGTATATTTTTTTATATAAAAATTTCAATAGAAGAATTATAACATTCTTGTATTGAATTGTTTCCAATTTACTCATACAACAGAGTGAAATATATATTTTTATATTTGTAATAATATAATTTTATAATATATTGACAATATATTCGAGAGTATATATAACTGTATTTATTATTGCGATAAATATACTACACATATTTTTGTTTCGTGTAATTGTATTTGCACTGAGACAAAAAGTTGGCTGTATTATTATCTTTCATTTTAGTAATAAAAAAAAATTCTCATTTTTTTTATCACCCAAATTAAATCTCTAGAACAATATTATATATATTTATGTATTTCTTTTATTTACTTCTACAGGTCATGAGCGAGAAAGTTCGCACAACAAAAGACCATCATAAAATATAAAAGAATAAGAAAAAGGAAAAGGTGAAACATAAGGATAAAAGGGAGAAACGCGCAACGGATGAGCAAAGACGCAGGAGATAGTTAGAACAAAAAATAAAAAAAATGAGTGAGAAAGAGTGAGAGGGACGAGGAGATTTACGAAATATTTTTTTCGGTATGTACAAAGATATACGGTGGAAAGATGCCGCGAGTAACGGAGGATGCAATTACGTTTAGAAAACTTTTTCGGACACCCGAGCAGTTTAAGAAGGACATTCGTTACCTAAAATTAACCCACCGTCTACGTGTACAGTATACAAACGGGTGAAATTTTCGCTATTAAAGGATTTACGCACACATTCATAAAAATAAAAGCAAAAAAAAGGTAGGAAACGCCACTTCTAGTCAACTTTGGGATATTATTCATGCGCGCGCTTACATAATTAATTTTATTTTGTGTTTGCTTTCTTTTATGTTACAATTGCACATTTAGTAAAATAATTATGACAAGAGATATGTAAAATAAAATTGGGCTTCTAAAAATAATGAGGTGCATACAAAAATATTTTATAAACATCGGTGGAATATTTATAAAGATAATTTATAAATATTCAATGACAAAATAGTCAAATTTTAGTCAGTCAACATATTTACAGTTATTTAAATAAGATCCCGTTGAAGGAAATAATTTTGTATTAAATCAATTATTAATAAGTTGAGTTCGTGATAGGAATTTATTAATATTCGAATGCTAATTTCCACCTCTCCCAAAAGTACCAAAATATTTTTATTTTGTTTCAATCGTATGTTCCTCTGACAATAGAACAAAAATGAAATCAGTTATGAAAACTATCAGTCAAAAAATACCCTTTGAATCCACTAATACACATTATCCAATTAAATATTTATTATCAATACTGTAAACATTCACCATTCGACATATTATTCCTATATATTCATGTCATAGCAACGTATTTGAAGTAGTTATTATACAAAATTTACAGGTGTCTTCATAGGAATATAGTCACTTAAAATTTTGCTGCATATTGAACAGGTAGACCAGAAACAACGTAACGTGAAATTGGTAATTTCAAATTTCATTAGTGAAGTCAGGTGGCGTCACAGATTCAATTAGCTTTTTATTGGATTTCGAACTGTGTGAACTGTCAAAGCGGTTACCGCCCAGCTCACTTTCTCTATACATGCATACCTACATACATACATTCATAGTAATGTAACGTTAACTTCAATATATGTTTATATATATACCTATGTTGATACTAGTCGACGAATTATATACGAGCAATTCTGTCTCGATTACAAACTTTCTCGATATCCGAAAACTCAATTCAATTGCGACAACTATTTATATATATTGTATGTGTGTATATCAATTGTTGTATAAGTATATAAAGGACGAAATGGAGAAGGATCCAATTCAAAAACTTTGGCTACAAAACTTGTGTACATACATATTTTTCTTTTGTGGTTTTATGACGAAATCTATTGAGTTTGATTTCATCATACGATGCAATGGAGATGGATAAAAAATAAAGAAAAAAAAATGGTGCCATTACGATCATTGTTTGCAGTTGTCGGTATAAGGGAAAAGATGAGAATACTTTGTGAACTTTGATTACAACCTGAACATCTTCATCAATAATACATCAAAGCTAGAGTAACCTGTTTTGTGGAATTTTTTTATTGAATTCTTGGATGAATTAAGTCAGTAATGGGTAAGTGAATGGAGTGTATTTACTTTAAGGGTGTAACTGAATTTGAAATCAGCACCACCTACCAATTGAAATCGTTTGAACATTAGCAATTATTAATATTTCTTTTGCCTTTTAAATTTAGTGATTGCTTGCCATCATATCTATCATTTCAATAGTTAAATTTAATTATTATTTCTGAATATACAATTTCATTTATGCACGCACACAATTGCAAACATATTTTTAAATTTATTCCATCAACAAAATTGTAAGCTAAATTATTAAATTGAAAATTTATCCTGTTAATTTATTCATTTTTGTCTTATCAATCGAAATTGAAGGGGTTTTATTTTTGTATAAAAACTATTACTATTGCACACCAATGAAAAATTAATTTTAGTCTCCTAAAATAATTAACTATATATATATATATATATATATATATATCTATTGCACAGCATTATAAAATCAGTTATAATCTTTTTTGTAAGTTTCATGTGGCATAAATAAAAATAAATAACCGAATTACCATATCATTAGAAAATTTATTTAAATATTATCTATGTTTATTATACTACAGTATTATATAATGATATTCAAAATTATCAAGTAATATATCATACGTATATATAAATAATAAAAATAACTTAGATAGCATGTGTATATATAAAAGTATGGTATTTGAGAAAGCATTTTCGAGTGATTTAGAGACAACAACAATTTCAATATTGCTACACATGAAACGTAAGAGTAAAATAGGAGAACAGGGAGAAAGAATGGAAGAGCGGAAGATATTCGTATACAGTGCAAAGTGGATAGGGTAAAGCGGGTAAGTGGAAATAAGCGTGCAAACTAGATGAGAAAATTTATCCACCCCGCGTATACTCGCAACACACTCTGTAACACACCAACAATTTTGTGGACGCAGCGGAGACGATGTTAAAGTGCCCAAGTACCAGTTTAAATTTTATCGTTAAGGGACACATTCACCCTCCCCATGAGTATTATTATTACACTCAACTATATTTTCATTAAAAAAAACATATATGTACAATTGTTATATTGCATTTAATTGTCTAATATTTGTTTGTATAACAAAAATTGATTTTTAACTTTGGTGTATTTCCATTTGAATAATTTAATTGGTTATTTGATTTTCAATGTTTTGTGAGTTTGAAAATGTTGCAACTTCGTAATACAGTGGGATCAGCTATCAGGCAAGTATATTTACCGAATGAATTATAAAAATTATATTTAAATAATAATAATAATTAAAATGACGATATAAATTACAAGTGGAATTGATTCTACGATTGTCCTCTTCATCTATTGCTTTATTGATTGTATTTAATTATTTCGAAACTGTCGTACAATTTCTGAACAATTCAGAGACATTAATTTATATCATTTAATTTAGATATAATAATGATATAATAATTAGTCCAATCAATGAAGGCCTTATTTGAAAATAATATAGTTGTCAAATTGACAAAGTCATTTAAAAAACTCTGACTATGAATAATTTGTTCTGTGTTAAATATCCGAAAAAAACTGATAAACAAATATAATAATAAATTATTATACGCAAAAAATGAAAAAAAAGTATATAAAATAAAATATTATACTTATTTATTATTATTAATAAATAATCATAACATTTCATTTTATATACTTTTTTTTTAATTTTTTTTATATTTAATTTTATATATAATTATATACGAGTATATATATAATATTTTCACTTTTTATAAACAAAAACAAAAAAAAATAAAAAAAAATATATATATATATAATTTTATATATAATAATAAATAATAAATAAATTTTAAATAAATAATAATAAATAACAATGAATATAAAAATATCAATTTTAAATATTAATGTTCAATTATTTATTTCATTATTTACGTCAAATTTTTATTTCGATTGAATTTTATATTTTCCTTTTCTTCTTTCTTTCTTTTTTCTTTATATTTAGTTTTTTTCGTCAACGATTGGTCAATAAATTAGAACTTGAAACATTTATCTCTTTCGAATGTGGTACCATCCAATCCCTGGAGAACGATACAGGATCGATCACAAGAGCTGAACGTCTATATTAAGAGGACAGTTGAAGTGTCAGAAACCACATACACATACACACATATACACATGCATGCACGCACGACCAACAAATGGCAATATACTGACCAGAGACCATGTTCAATGTGCTCAGTAGCAGCTTCATAGGGTCATATCTCAACTGTTTAGTGGCGCTGTGTGAACGAAAAAAAAAAAAAAACCAAAAATAATGTGTCAAACAAACCGGCGTAGAAAAAACCAAAAATAAAACTCTACCGCAAGTAAAAAAAATATATATATATAGGGGAGAGGGGGGCAAAGTGGGCCCCTTAAGGAAAATAATCATAATATCATTAATATTTGCAAATAAGTATAAAACAATTGTATTTTAATAATATAAAAAATCATTTTAATAGTCTGCTGCAATATTACTTTAAAACGTAATTTTATTATCTTTCACTATCTTAATAAATTATATTCAATGAACAGTGTTGGGGGTCTATTTTACTCCTTATTATATAAGAAATGTCGAAAAGCTTGTAATACGTGCGAATTTTTTGACGTATAGAAAATTGTGAGAGGCCCACTTTGCCCCCATATTATTTGAAGTTTTGGAAATTTGAAGGGGCCCACTTTGCCCCCTCTTCTCCTATATGTTTTCAAATGATATATTTATTTGTAAATAATTATATTTCTCAATTTAATTGGGAATTTTTTCTGATGTTTCTTCTTTACAGTTTATCAAAACTCTAATTTTAAAAAAGTCTGTCAATTCAAAATTTCATAGACTGACCATTGACTAATAATTGACGCGATTTCTATCATACTTATTCAAATTATATGAAATATCCGAAGTATAACAGATGAATGACCGTAATTTTATTCCCATTTATTATCATCAAATTTATTTGGAACATTCATCAGCAAAAGCTGTATTATTTGCGGCGTTTCACTTCTTTCCCACATTTTCAAGCACACACATACTTTTGTAGATATATGCCAATATATCATCTGACTATACCTTCGATATTTTCACCAAGAGAAAAATGTTAATTCGATCGGAAGTGATCGCATACGAGTATATAAGAATTCAGCAAGTCCATTTTATTTACTGCTTTTATATACGAATATAACCATATGCGCTTCCAGTCAGCCACGACCATCTCTACTAGTCTCTATTTTGTTCCATATCCGACAACTTGGTTTTATGGATTTTTCTATTTTCTTTTAGCGTGTCTTTATACCACCCTGACCCTCTTTTCTTACACAGTTGGAGACTCCTGGACGACAGTGAAGGATTCAAGTAGGAGGATCACAGACACTTATTTATTGCTGAGATCCGCCTGACAGATCTAACATTGAAAACTTTATACAAAGATATATATTTATATATACATATAAACTGCATTTCCTTTTATCTATAATACATCAAGGAATATTCTTCTATCAAATTGAAATTCCAATGATATATATTGTGTATCAGTTGTATTGAACAGTGAAACGAATAAATATTTATTCGGACTTACCTGGAAAAGTTTGAAAATTCACATTTCAATTCATATTCCAGTTTTGTTGGTCAACTTTGGATATTACGAGATTCAATATGCCTTCATATCTTTATGTTTTCTGATGACTTTTGATTAATTCATAAAATCTCATTCATCTATTTCATTAGGGATTAATTATTATGAGATATATATACATGTGTACTCATATTTACATGTGTATGACACTTGATATGATCAATAACCAGTGGCAATATATATTCCAATATATTCCTATTTGATTGCGTGTGTCGTTGAGTTGATGAAATATGATTTATTAAAATTATATTTCTTTAATAAATTATTTTCAGAGACTACTTATTAATTTATTGATATTATTTATTGTGGAAAATTAGTTGTGGTCAATTTTTGATTTGTTAATTATTAGGTTCATCGAATTGTTGATAAAAGATCATAATTTCTATAATGACAACTAAATCTATGTAAAATTCGTGATTTTTTCATGAGTATTTGTAATAAAATTACAAACATGTATTATATTCTACCGTAAATTATAATTTCAGTATTTAAGAAACAAAAACTGAGAATTTTCGTTGAGACATTTGACATTTTTTTCGATAATACTTTCTGGAAAATTCAATATTTTTCAGAAATATTAGCAAATTCTTAATTTTACAGAATTTTCTTATATTTGCTGAAAAAGGTTTCAATTACGAATCGTAAATACTTCTCAAATTTGCTATTTTTTTCATGAATGTTTCAGAATTTTCTTCGGGATATTTGATACTTCTCAAAAATATTAAAAACACAAAAAGATCTGTATTTTTCACAATTTCCAGACATTTTCCGAAAAATTGTTTCGATCAGGAATTGCACACATTTGTACTCGTTATCACGCTAGCCAATGAACATGAATAAGCATGAATATCGAGGCTGATTGAATTTTAATGAGCCCAGACTTGGCAAAGCGTCAACTCTTCATGAAATCCTCATGCTCCAACTTGTCCTCGTCCTCACTTCGGTATTTTTTTCTCTCTTTCATCTTCGTATCAAGTCATTTATAAATCGATGAATATTTCAGGATTCCAATACGATCACACAAAACTTATGAATATACCATCGCATAAAGTCAATTTTAATTTTAATAGATTAATTAATAATCGAAATCAGATTATAAATTAACTTATTACACAGCAAGAAAGTCGATGCAACGCTGAAATAAAAAGGGAAAATTCTGATTAAATAGTACCACACTATAGTCCATATTATTTGTTTACTTTTTCATAAATTAACATTTGAAAAAAAAAGATAACACCAAATGACTTCCTGAAATAAAATACTACTAATCAATAAAACCGACAACATAACTAATTAACACATAAAAAAATCGTGTTGTTCAATAATTCCATAAATAAACAAATACTCCTATGACATAGCTAAATATAATAAATGTATAAACACATGAAATATAATTATATTTTTATTCTAATCCAAATCAATATTTCCAAAATCAATATATCCAATCTCTAAAATCATAATCCATACTAATTTCATCAAAATCATCAGACTATTGTGATTTACATAGTTGGTACAATTTCGCATGTTGATATCAGAGTACAATCATTAGAGTAATGTGAACAGATAACGCAACGAAGCATCACCCAAGATCCTAACGAGCATACGCAATAGGGACAGAACGAAGGATGATTTTGGGTGAGAATATAATTTACTTTCAATTTGCGCGTGTACACATCAAAATGGCCGCCGTACATGCATACCTAAACTATTCGAATTCTGACCTTAATATACAGCGCATATGCGAGACACCCATTTTGTTAATATATCTGTCTGTATGCCCAAGTATATATATATATATATATATATCTTTACATAAGGGTAGCGCCACACATCATACAAATGACGTTTCATGAATTGGAAATGTAATTTTGCCATCCACAGTATATATATATATGTGAATAGAAAAGCAAATGTGTAGAACGAAATGACAAGCGTAACTGTTTGCACGATACCAATTTGGCAGAGTAAACGAGTGCATAATGTTGGGAATAAATGTTGGACTCGTTACCAGTCGGCGTTATATGCGTTATATTCAAAAGGACATTTAGGATTTTATTATTTTCATTAGATAATTATCTATTCTAAAAATATTAATATTGTATATTACACGGTTTTTTAATTTGTTAATGAGACGTTTGTTGGGATTAAACGAAATAATTGTTGATCAGCCTGATCCGGAGTGTATCAGATCCGGCCATAAATAGTAGTACTTGATTATTAGATTTACAAAAACTTATCGACTCATACCAGACTATATTCAAAGACAAAATTTCCATCCGCTAATTTGAAAAGAATAAATAAAATAATTGTGTAAATATATTAGGACCTTGAATAAGTTCTCGCTGTTTTTTGAAAGATGACAGTAGCAGTACTCCGTGCATGGAATTTTGGATGGTAACGCACATGCCAGGAAGTACTGCATCTAACCTTAATTTTCAGTGTATGATAGTTCACCTTAGTTCAAACAAAGTAATCTTTTATTAGTTCTGAAAATGTCTACTTTTGTGCCAAATAAAGTGTATTTGCGGGGAATTTTGTTGTACTACTTTATTCCAAAGAAATCTACAGCTGAAGTACATAAAATTCTTGTTCAGACTTGTGGTGACAATGCTCTGTCGGATACGACATGCAGAGACTGGTTTCGCCGATTCAAAAATAATGATTTTGAACTTGAAGATGAAGAACATTCTGGCGCACCGAAAAAATGTAAAGACAAAGAATTGGAGGAATTACTCGATGAAGACCGAAGACTCGAAGAATACTTTGAATGAAATGTTTTTGTTCCTTATATTTTGAATAAAGTTTTTATCTTGTGAAAAAACAGCGAGAACTTATCCTTGAATAATAAAAATTTCGAATTGTAATGACTTATAAAAAGAAAAGAATAATTTATTATAACTA
>CAJUYH010001335.1:50104-76188 GCA_910591685.1 Galerucella tenella | reverse complement strand
CCCCCCCCCCCCCCCCCCCCTGACGCGAAAATTCCAATAGTGGCATAGCTAAGTTTTCGGGGAATTTTATCACATCTCTATTTATACATTTTCACTACACTCAGACAAAAATTTAACTTGGAATAAAATGACCAGTTATCTTTTTTCTTAATTAAAGTGTCACTATAAGTAAAAAATTTAATTGTACATCGTTAAAGTTTGATTTGATACAAATAATTGTTTTCAGGAAGTAAGTCTTCCAGCCATTAATAAAAAATTTACGTCTAAGAGTAAAAGATTTTTCTTATTCCAAGTATTTGAATTGATTCTTGATTAATTTTCAATTAATACTTCTCTTATAATAAATAAAATTTTACTTGTTGCAAATATTTATTTTAGGTTATGACATGTAATTCATTTGCTATAACAAATTTTTTTTATTTTAATATTGAGAAAAATATCACTACTTAATTTTAGGAAAAAAATTCTCTCCGTGTATCACTTACCTACACATAATTACCATAATTGATTAATAATTAATAAAAAATAATATTTAATAACTAAAAGCAAGTAAATTAACATTTAAAGAATCGTCTCCAAGTCAATAAATAATTTTAATTTATAAAAAGATCTGTATTATTTCTGTTTGATGGTGTAATGAATTATTAACCGCTGATTCCAGTTCACATTTCATGTGCAAACCGTATCGACTATATTATTTTTATAATAGATGGTGCGACCATTGTATAAAGTAAAGATACGTATATCCATACATACATAGAGATATCTATGTATTACATTTCGTGTATATATATATAAATATATATGGATGAAAATTATCGCTATTGTGCTTGGTATAGAATTGGGCATGGATAATAACACCCGTTTCACTAACTAGCTCTTGTGTTGTACATTGGCCGTTCATTCATCTCTTATTCCATTGCCATACCTTGCTTTATAGCAAGCCCACACTTTCCCATTCCCCATCATTCTCAATATTGACTATATACGAGTTAAATGACATTCACGTAGGACATTTTGTTGAAATTATAACATCGACAAAATATAGAGAGATAGTGGAGAACTGGAAATTATTGAAATGTCGTCTACATTTAAAAAAAAATTCAACAAATCAATAAATAATTTTTCTTCTCCACTTAAATTCTCTATATTGAACAGTCAAATTTTGCTACAAGTTTTCAATCAAATACGTAACACCTATTCTATTTATCAATTTCATATGTATATATACGTTTTTTTTCGTATTTCGTTTTTTTCTATTTTTGAAATTGGCGCTATTTGTCAAATGTTATTCACCGGTGGTGGCGCGCGCGCCACAGTGGTATACAAAAATAACTGCTATATCTCGCGATCAATCTCTTTACGACAGTTGTTCCAGACATTTCAAGTGTATGTCTCTCACCCCGTTCATTATTCTGCATTTCTCTCATCGTGTCGCTCTCTATTGTTCCTTCGCCATTTTACAATTCAACTTCTGTATCGCATCACAGTGACTGCGCGATATTTACTACCGCCACTTTTTCATATTAAACGATATGAAGAAAACGAAAGAGTGATGATTTATGCGCACAAATTGTCCTGTCACACTTGTGTTAGCACTTATACTTCGCATACCGTCGGTGTAATGGATTCAAAAGAGTTGTTATGCCTACTGCTGTCGCATTACACACTTGTTCCACTCCCATTTTCATATATCTCGTTGTCATTTTTGCCTTTTCTTCCTGCTAGCTCGGAATATTATGTCACTACACACTCAGCCAATATAACAGAGTATAGTTACGTTCGCCCTATGTCTTCAAGATGTGTTACTGTGTTATCTTTCAATATATTTCACTATATTAAATTTCGCTTATCGTATCATATTACTTCTTTGTGTAGACCTTTTTTTTATCTGCATGAATTTACAAGTTATTTTATATTGTTAATCAGTTTTGAATAATGCGAATTATTTATGAACTATAATAAAATTACTTTCATTTTAATTTGACGTTAAATTAATTAAATTATTGTGACGAATGGTGGCACCAAGTTTGGAATCTTCGCCTGAGATTGACAAACGTGACATTCCTTCCTGGGGCCCTGTACAGGCTTCCTAAAAACAGCCCCAGAATAAAGATAGAACTTTCATATACAAACAAGATTCAGCCTGCACACCATTTCCACACGAACAATATAACCCAAAAAATTATCATTTTATCATCCATTCACCTCCTCTCGCTCATGTTTTCGTTCAATTTTTTTTTTATTCTCCACATTTCCACTCTAACAATTATATTTACCTGCCCATTAACCAATACATATATACCGTGAACAGAATAATTAAAAAATTTCTATACATTAAACTTTTATTTTTTCCCACATGAGAATCCTTTTTTCACTCTAAACACAATTAAATACACATGTAGACATTGAATTCAAGTCACGTGGACATTTATCTTTTTAGCGAGGGATGAGTGATAATTCGATGGAATTGAATTACGAGCTGGACCGTCGCACACACTGGAAAAGCGACTGGAGGTCATATACACTGCAGTGGTCCAGGTTCGGGCACGCTCTTTAACCACCCTTCGCTTCGCTCTTTGCGGTAACGCTTCGCATTTTCAAATTTCATTATTACACGCGCACGGTCTCGTGCATAAAGATCCTCATGGTGCCACACCATATATATATATATATATATATAATTACACACGTCTATATACATCCGCATATGTGTATGTGTATAAACGCTTCTGCATTCACGTCTCGCCAGTGGAAAAATCATAATTGCGAACGTCGCGCACGGACCCTTGGCAATGGTTTCGCTGCGCCGTCGTTTCGCGGTGGCTCTTCACCCCCATACACCCTTTTTACCGCCCTCATGCGGCCACTGCTCACTTGGCAACTGTTCGTATAATTCATATATATACTTGTGGATGCCCAATTTAATTATTTTTTTACTGTTTATATATATATATAAATATATGTGTGAATATGTTTATGTAGATTAATTGAGAGAATGAAACCCGATGTTCATGTGCAATTGATGAACAAATTAAAAATGAAGTGGTCTACTAAATACTAATACTGAGTTTAGTGAATAGAACATTTTTTAACTGTTTGTGAATGTTGGATTTTTAATTGGGCAGTGTATTCAAATTACAACAATTTTAGATTGTTATGAATAAATGACAGTGTTGATAATTAAACTATAGAGTATTGTTGATAAAATATTGTACAGTGAGTGTAGAATTGTCGTAACATAATTCCAATACATTTAACGGATCGTCAGATAATGAAATGGAAATGCAGCATAAATTTATATGTTTTTTTTTTCTCTTGGCTATCTAATCAAAATTGTGTTATTTTATAATTGTCAGTTAGTCATGTCTATAGCCATTCACACAAATGGTTTTTCAAAACGTTACGCGTTATATGACGTTTTGTAAACCCATAAATTGACATTTTGAATATTAGTAATAAATTGCATAGATACAATTAATTATTATTATTTTTATTTTATTTCTTTTTTTGCAATAGCAGATATTTTCATTTAACTCTGTGTCAGGTAATGGAGATGTGTATGTACATGTGTAATGGAAGTGGAAAGATAGTAGTGAGAAAAATGACTTGTTGAGGAGAGAAAATGGCTGGGTTGGTCCAATAAATTTTCAAGAAGTTTAATTTCATTTTATAGGTGCGATACTTTAGCTAAAGTACCTACACTTTACACTAACGGCACACGCGCCTCCCCATATTACATAGACGCGACACTCTTGAACGGTATGTTGTATAAGTGGTAAAATAAAGATGGCGCTTACGAAATGACAGGATAGTTTCAGTGAATGGAGGATGACAGGTCCATTGTGTGGCCACGTACACACCTAATTATATATTATATGTAATAAATTTAATTATGATATTAATGTGTCATTCTTTATATTTGCAATTAGTCATCATGTGTAATTGTGTTTTGAAATTATTTATCGGTTGGTGTCATTTTTGCAAGTTGCTATATTTTGAGAATAAGAAAATGTAATTTTGGTAATATTACACTACAATGTTAATTTTCATTATGGAATATTTCAAAGAATATTAAAATTAGAAAAAAATCATTTAGACAAAAGTTATAGATTTTGAAAAGATGTAAAACTTTTATTTGTGGTAAAAAATCAATTGGATTGAAACTGAAAAGTTGTAGTATTTTTTATATAATAATTCATATAAATAATAGCTATATATAGTAATTGCGTATTTATTTTATAACTATTACACATAACAACAATTCATTTATTTGTCCCATTTTTATTATCACAACTTGGAATAAATGAGTTGATGTTTGCTGAAGAATTTTGATAATAATCAAAATTATTGGTATTGAAAAATGCTGCTTTCTTCATTAAAGTTAATTGAACTTTTCATAGAATTAAGCAAAAAAATTTAATATGTTAAAATATTTATTTCAATAAATAAAAAATTCTCGTATTTCTTATTTCGAATTTCATACTTTTACTATTTTGTATTGTCGATTCATGCACAATTTATCTTTACTGTATGTCAATTATTTCATTGATTTGTGCATTGTGTTACGAGTTTTCTAATACTCCGACTGTATTTAAGAAAACTATTCTACTGCACATGAATAACTATCGTCCCTCTCTCTTCTCTTCTTTTTTTACTTCACGTTACATCAATTCCAATTAGATCAACAATATCTTCGGTAGCACGATTAAAATTCACTGCCTTTGAAGCTTCAGTATAAACTCTGGATTAAATCATCCAACGAATATGATCAGAAGCATAGAAGATGCAGTTGGATATTACTGTTCTAAGAAGTTCCGCTGATCAAACAGTTAATTGGAAAAAATTTAGGAAAAAAAACAAAGAGGGAGGAACTTTCTCAATGGCTACTTGAAATGGAACTTCTTCGAAAGCCCTGGCACGGTTGATTAGATAAGACTAGAATGAAAATTTGCAAATGAAACTTTCATTTCTTTTTATTATTCTATTATTTTATTTGTTATTATTTTTTTCTCAATTACTTTACACAAATTATTTATTGTTCTTTTCTGATAATAATATTGTATAATCATCAAAATATAATACGTGATGTTATACAATAGCATTTGTTGTTTATGCATCATCTCACCTGAACTAAAAATATTTCAATTTTGATCAATACTGTATTCGGCAATTTTTTGAAAACTGTTAAAAATTTTTCATGACGCCTGTACCTAACTGACAAACATTTTGACATAATAGCACAGTCAAATGGCACATTAAATAAGAATTCAAGGTCAGCTTCTTTTATTATTATTTATTTTCGTAAAATTTTGAAATACAAAATATCTCTCACTCTCTCTCACTCCCCCCTCTCTCTCTCTCGCTCACTCCTTCTCTCTCTCTCTCTCCGTTTAAATTCCAAAATACCAACAAAACCTTCGACCTCTATCCATAAACTGTATTAAAATATTCTATATACCACATTGGTAAACATCAGAGCAGCTGTGTAATTTTATATACAAACAAGGAAACTCCTATAATGCAGGTGGCTTATGGGAATCTGCCCATTTGCGTCACATGAATGAGCCCATCTTACTAATTTTCCATTTAATTAACGTTGAATTGGCTGCGTAAATTTTGATCGTGTATAAACTTGAATCACACACGACATTGATATTATAACGTGGCTTTACATTTGTATATTAATAACAAGAATTTCATTGAATAGATAATTTTATAAGTCATTGTAAAAACGAATTCATTTTTGAAATATATATATATATATATATATTTATTATAAATAATTACCTACATATATATTTATGAAAATTGTGTAAAACGTTCTCAATCAATTTCATGGAATAATATCAATTTATTTTTTATTTCATTCAATGGATATAAATTATTTGATGAATTTTGTAAAATTTTACAAATGCATGTGTTGAAAGTTGTTATATTTATACTAAATAAATAAATAAATCAATCAATCGATCAATTGAGCAATCGATACATGTTTATTCTATAATAGGCTAATTTTCTTACTGTGACCAAGCCTCGCTGAAAACTACCTTGTACTTATTTATTTTATCTTTTTCACTTCTTTTTTTTTTCCTTTTTTTTTTTAGTAAACATTTTTTCGCAATACCCTATTGAGAATTAAACGAGAACGTTTGGAGAGCAATTTAACATTTATCCTCAACTAGTTTTAAGAACAAGTTCAGGCGTTCTCGAGATCACGTGGCAACAATATATTAGATAACAAATTATCATTTGTAATACATTGTACCGTATATTTTAATAATTATTTAAACAGAATATTGTTTAACATATAAAACAATTCGTGTTTTAGATACTGAAAATGTTATCAAAAGTAATCGACTTTTTGTATAATATCGTAAAACCATATCAATGCTTCTATTTATTTTTTGTTTCAGCATTTAACGAGGTCACTAAAACAGAAGTAAAAGTAGGAACTATAATTTTTTGCAATTAACAATCTGCTATTTAGTGAGCGAAATTATTGGAATAATATAAAATTATGAATAAATAAAACAACTAAAAGTTGAATAATTATCAATAGCTACAGTATAAATTCAAATTAATTTTCCTTTATATTTTCATCGTTGCAATAATCTTTTACTGCAATGTGTAATATTCACAATGGCCATGCAAACAATTCCATTTACAATCCATTGCAATTTATATTCTTTATTATTCCATCAATATAGTACTCATAATTTAATTTGAAATATTCAAAATTTCAATTATCAAAATCATAAAAGTATTAAAGTATGTAAAATTATCAAATCTTCCAATGACTTATTTATTTTCGGGTTAATTTTTTTTTTCAAAACTGCTTCATTGCAAAAAAAAATACAGTTTACTTCAACCAAAATATTTTTGTATTATAATCTCGTCTACATAATAAAAAAAAAAATAGTGCAAAAAGTTACCGCAATTGCAATATAGTTATCCCACCACTCGATGCATAAAAACAATAAAAATTATATCATTTATATGAACGAATTTCATTAATAAAGTTAACTGAAAATGTGTACATTACGTAAAAAAAAATTAGAAACAAGCACATCTATCAATCCAAACGACATTAATTATTTTTGATTGATAAATATATATTTATATAAGATCATATATATATATATATTCTATGTGGTATAAACAAAAATATGAATAAACATATATACATGCATATATGCATCGCATGCCACCCCCAACTGTAGCCCACGTTTAATACGTAAACATTATTTGACTTTCTCCATTCACTTATAAACTTGCTACACGCCGCTAAATTCGTTCAGTCGAATGTGCACCGCCTACAGATAGAAATAATCAACTACAATAAAAAATTATATATTGTCAACTGCGAAATAAACAAAGAGGTAATTCGTACATACAATTATTTAATTATTTAATCAGCATTATTTAATAACGATCGGTGATAAAATTATAATATATTATTTATTGCAAATTAAAAATTCGGTATACTACGAACGATGATAAAAATAATAAAAAATATAAATGGATATTCAATTGTTATTAATTTCTTTTTTGTTTATACTATTATTGTTGCAATATTCCATTGCTTGATTTATTTACTTATCACTCCGACAATATATAATTATGTCTATTTAAATACTTGAGACTTTTTAACTATTCATCACAGATAATAATAATTGATCGTGTCATTCTCATCGTGTGAAATATACACGAAATGAAAAAAAAAAGTATAAATTGGTGTTGTCATTACCAATGTCATATCTTTTAGCAGATCAAAAGTGTTTTTATTTATTTAGTAGCTAGAGACAATTAATATTCAATATCAATTTTTGTTCAATGTTTATTGTATTAGTGATGTTTTTTTCCAATTCAAACAACCTTCATAGATCATTAGAAAAGTATCTAAGAAATATCTAAGTATCAATTTTAATTATAGATAAATGATTTTAATTTAATATTATTTTCCAATATTTTTTCATTAATATTATATTTCACATTTAATTTTTTCAATTGATAATTATTTGCCTGAATGACAAGAAATAAATATTAAATGTTTATCATCAGTCAATTATAATAAAGATATAATAATAGAGAAAGTAAATGAGAGAAAATTTCTGTATATCTAACTGTTTATTATACAAGTTTTTTTTGTTATTCATTTTCTAGTAATGATTGCTATCAATCATTCAACATTCCTCTGAGTACATTCAACGATAAATGAAAATTATGAGCCATGGCAGTTTGTGTTTGACATTTAAATCCACTGAACATTTTATGATATATAAAATAAATAAATCATTGAAATGGTTTGAGCCATAATTTGTTCACTTAAATGGAACTCATTGCACAATTGAATTATTAAATTGAAATATATATGTAATATTATAAAAAAATTTAATATTTTAATTAATAATAGGAATTTTGTATTTTCACTTTTTTGTTTATTGACAGAATAATATGAAGCAAATGGTATTACAGTTGTACAATATTATTTGGATTATTCATTTTTTTTTATCATCGATCGATGGCGCCTACCAGATAACGCCAAAAAAATCAGGTATTTTATTCATATTTATATATATCAAATATAAACATAATGTGTATAACGCCTGAACCAAAATTTTTTAATTATCTCTTTTCATCGCATTATTTTATTATTATTTATTTTTTTATATTCGTGAAAGTGAATCACATTACAATGAATTATCACATTAATAATAGACATAATATCGATGTAATCAACTGTCTTCAAATATTTTTCATCATTTTTACATTCAAGTGTTATCCAAACGCAAACAAAAATGATCTTTTGTTCATTTTTCTCTCTACATAACTCGTGCTCGTTTCACAGAGATGAGAAAAAAATTATTACAAAAAATAAATGGCACAAAAAAAACAATTTAATTCATCTCAATGAACAAAAGTGATAGTGAAAGTTTTATTATTTGAATTGAAGTCTTCAATTTTGTCAACATCGTAAAAATACACATTACTTCATTGTTATTGTAATAATTTATAAAACACTTTCATAATATATTGCGTCTGCTATTATAATATATTGTAATAAGATATATTATTTAAGTTATACTTTTCATTTTATTTTTTTATTCTCTCTCTTTTTTTTCTTCTTGTTTTTTTCTTTTTTTCATGGCATTTTTAGACAATAATGAATACGAACTGAATCCAAGTGTATGGAATCGTGATTATATAAATTTTATTGGTATTATACAAAATTATTTCAATCACCAATCTAATGTACCAAATATTTTATCGTCACAATTGTCACGAAGGCCAGTCTATTTTAATATTGACAATAGTGATATAGACTTTGTTCGTGGCCATGTACCATTTACATCACACTCGGATATTCCATTGAAATTATTGAGAAATGGTGTGATTTCACCCTCGAATAAATTGTGTGACAACGAACGATTTTTACAATGCCAATTCAAATATGCATATCGCAGTTATGACGGTTCATGCAACAATCTTGACAATCCAACGTGGGGAATGGCGCAAACACGTTATGCACGATTATTACCAACAATATATTCAGACGGTAAGAAATAAATAAAATAAAAAAAGTGTGGAAAATTTATTGAAAATAATTAAGTAATTTACTAAAAATTAAATTATTTATATTCATTTTATTTGTTATATTGCAATAAATCTATTTAATTGCGTTAATGAAATTTTTTTTATCTAGTAATTTGTGTGTAACTGTAATAAATACAGCATTGTTTAAAATTACTGGACAATTTTACTTGAAATATTTGTCAGGATTGAATTATTTATTTTCATGAATTTCTTATTTGTTCAAGGTTTGATACATTTAATTGAGTAACGGTGTGATTCGTTTTATAATACATTCATACTTAGTTGAATACTTTCACCATAATTATTTATTTATTAAGAGTCAATAAATCCCATTGAATACAGTCAAAAATATTTGCACGTAAAAAAATTGATTGGTAATATTTGACAATAACAAATTGAATTTTAAATTTAACCAAAAAAAAAAAATTTAATATTATCTTCTATCTTCACAATAATGTAATAAATTGATAAATAATGATTTAGGTATTTGGAAACCTACTGTAGCATTGAGTGGTCGTGAAATGCCACCAGCACGAGAATTGAGCTATCAATTATTTCCAGAATTGAGAATAAAGGATCCAAAATGGACGCTATTGACAATGCAATGGGGTCAAATAGTAACACATGATATGTCAGAGTTAGCAACTGCACGTAATTTCAGTGAGTTCAATTGCCCATACATAATTATAATCAAAATAATTTATAAACACAAACAAAAATGGCCAAAAAAATAATATCATTTGCAATTGAAGATTTACCACCGGTCACGTGTTGTGACGATAATGGCCAATTGTCAAAGCAAAATCTCCACAATCCACAATGCTTTCCAATAATAATTGGCAGTAATGATCCAGTTTACGATCAACAAATAACTCAATGTTTATCATTTACACGTACCACAACTGATAAACAAATTAGCAGTTGTCGTTTGAATGCTAACAATGGTAACAGTAAATCGACTGAGCAGGTATTATAAAAAAAAGAAACAAAATATTAATAATAAAAAAATATTTCTATATTTGTTGTTTTATCGTCAATTAATTTATTAAGATAACTATGGTGACGCAATTTTTGGACTTATCCAATGTTTATGGATCGACGCAGCAAGCGGCAATCACTTTGAGAACACAAACAGGTGGACGTTTACGTACACAATTATTAAATCAACGTGAATGGCTGCCACCAGCATTCATAATGAATTCCACTTCATTCACATGCGATGAAGATCGACCTAATAATTTTTGCTATGCAGCCGGTAATATAACGTTTTTTCTTTCGATTTGTATATACATAACAAAAAGAACCCCCCCCCCCCCCCCAAATGAAAATAATTAATACTTTCAAATGAATAATAAGTGTTTAATTAAATAAACAATTTTAGATAGATTCATTGTTAAGCTCTTTATGATCGCGTTGGAGTACAGCATATCATTGGCAACAACAATAACATTGAAGTAAAGTCATGATTAAATATAACAATCTCAAATTGAATTGCATATATTCATAAGATAGTATATTTCATAAAATGACAAATTTAATTTCGAAATTTTTATTGTGATGGACAATATTCAAAATTGCCATGAAATAATTCAATTTTATAATTTCATTTCATTACTGATGATTTTCATGATGTTTCAAATCAATATACAAATTATTTAAAGGCTTCTTTAAAGGTTATTTAATTGTTTTTAAAGGTCACTTTAATGTTTATATTAGTTAGTGAACAAATTCAACCTTTAGTCGTCCACAACTGTGGAGGCCCTCATGTCTGCCTATACTGCGGTTGTAATTCGTACAGCCTCTAACAGAACGATTAAAAATGATTGACTGGAATCCCTGTCCAAAGTTTAAAAATTTTCTTTTCTCACTATTCACTGCAAAAAATAATTAAATATATCAATAATTGATAACGTATTGATTCAATTCATTTTCCCAATGATATTATATTTAACAATACAATTATATTTATTGTTTTGATTATGATGTACGTTAATTTTAATGCATATTGAGCATCTACAGGAGACGATCGTGTCAATCAAAATCCACAATTGACAGTACTTCAATTATTGCTTGTACGTGAACACAATCGTATTGCAACAATATTGAATCGTATCAATCCACATTGGAATGATGAGACAGTTTATCAGGAAACAAGAAGAATAGTAATAGCGCAGCATCAACAAATCACGTATTATGAATGGTTACCAATAATAATTGGTAAGAAAAAAAAAGTCTTGATAATTTAATTAAATTTATTTTTTATCATTTAATTAATTTTTTTTTTTATTTCATTACTCCTCTTTATAATTAATTGTGATGGTGAAAAATTACTAATTCAAGGTCTTCAGAATGCACTCAACTATAAAGTGGTTTATGATTCCGATGATATTGATTATATTGATGATTATGATAGCAAAATAAATCCAACAATTCTAAATGAACATGCTAATGGAGCGTTTCGAATTCTCCACTCGTTAGTGGCTGGTTATCTGAAGTAAATGAAAATAAATATATGTGTAAATACAATTTATAAAGCAGAATGAATGAATTTAATCATAGAAAATAACATTTTTGGCAATTGTTTCCATTAACTTTTGAGATTTATTATTTTTTTGTTATCTTTTTGCAGATTGGTTGACGAAAAACGATCACCATCATCGGAAAATTTACTGCGACTCAGTGATTGGTTTCATCGACCAAGTATTCTTGAACAGGCTGACAATTTAGACGATTTGACACGTGGATTGGCCGATCAGCCTGAACAGGCACGCGACGAATATTACGACCGTGAGGTATGAAATTATTTTATTTTCAAATCGAAAATAATATTTTTATAATTATAAAAATTATAAACATTATGCTATTCCATTTAACACCTTGACATGATCTTTATATAATATCTATTCCAGCAATAATTAACCATGTGAAAATAATATTGGAATAGTAATTGAAACCCAACGTTAATTAAAAATAATAAGTTCCAAAAATTTTATACAAACACTAAAAAATTCTGGCTGTTGCACAGAATTTCCTCAATATTAAAATATTATTGAATGGAAATACATCAATAATAGCTCTCAATTTATTCATTTCATGATGAAGAAAAAAAAAATAATAATAACAACACTAATAATATTATTAAAATATATGGATTATTATTTCAATGCAGATCACGACATTTTTGTTTCGTGGACGTGACCGATTGGGCAGTGATTTACGTGCAACTGATATTCAACGTGGCCGTGATCATGGTATTGCTACGTACAATGATTATCGTGCATTTTGTGGATTGAAACGTGCACAAAATTGGGCGGATTTCAGTGATTATATATCATTAAGCAATATTGAAAAGCTATCGCGACTTTACGAACAGCCTGATGATGTTGATTTGTCAGTTGGCGGTTCATTGGAAATAAATGCAGCTGATTCATTAACAGGTCCAACATTCTTGTGTATATTAATTGAACAATTTTATCGTTCACGTGTTGGCGATCGATTTTGGTTTGAATCATCAAATCCTGTTTCAGCATTTACTCAAGGTAATATTACTAATTATCTATTAAATGCTATTTTCAATAATAAAGTAAAGTATTATTGTTATTAGTCTAAATATTGATGGTAGTAAGAATTTATTGCTACCATTAATTGAAAGTAGTAATGACTTTTTTTTAATTCTTCATATTATTTTTATTATGTTTAAATTCATTTCTATTAGATAATAAATTAATATCAACTCATTCAATAGTTATTGAATAATAATAATTGTAGTATTTGTTTGTATTAGAATGAATTTCGCTATTTATTATAGTCTTATTTAAATCGTTCCATTCTTATCATTACAGTGTCTTAAGCATTGATTGGTTTCTTCTTTTACTCTTCTTCTCTTTTCATAGAACAACTCAGTGAAATACGCAAGGCCACTATTGCAAGATTTTTATGTGACAACAGTGACAATATTCGTACGATGCAACGTCGTGCATTTGAAATACCATCGTCAAATAATCCAATTGTTAAATGTGCAGAATTACCGAATATAAATTTATCATTGTGGAAGGATTATGCATTGGAATTGTCCAATCACCCGCACAAAAATCATTTGTCAATACTGTACAAAAAATGAATGGTATTCAAACATGACAGTATTTGTTTTTATTTGGCAATTACTATTGATGTATATTATTATCGGATCATTATTATTATATTTATAGAATCACTTGAGCATTTTATTGTTTTGTTAAATATTTTTTGTTTGTTCTGTTAAACATTGTTCTGAATAATCAATAAATTATATTGAAAGTTGAACAGCAACAATTGTTAAATATGAATAGAAATGTCAAAAACCTATTATTTTACATCCAAAGAGATATCAATTACATTGTATTCAACTAGACTATTAATAAATAATATAATTTATTATGATAAACTACTAATCTGTGTTTAAACAATAAATGGTAGAATCAATTTCCTATGATAAATGACAAGTGCCGCCATCTGCCAAATGAGTAACCAACCTACATGTATTCAGAAGTCTTGTGATAACATGTGAAATTCAGTTTTATACAGTCCCATCGAATGAGACAGCTTTCAAATTTGTTCACCTGTTTTTATTATCTTTTTTCCAAATATATATAAATAAATTGCACTTCCAACAAACGCAGTTTTCTTTCGTTATAAAACGCATCACAATGAAATTATGGTCGATGATTGAAAAGAAAATAACATTGATAAAAATAAATGACAAATTCATTTTAAATTTAATTTTGACAAAAAATTATTTTCGATCACTACATTTTGATAACAACTCAATTAAAATCGCGTGGGGATAATAATTCTAATAATTTAAATTACTTTATTACTTTTATTTTGTTTAAATTTCTTTTTCGATCAAAGAAATGAAAAATAATTATTGAAATGATAAAAAATTTTGTACGTTGATGTCCTTATAATTGAGCAGACGTCATTGGATCATTGACAAAATAATCAATCGAAATCCATCACAACTCAATTAAATATAAATGATCTTAAAAAACAAAACAAATTATTAAATTCGTATTTTTGTTACTTTAAAGCCTTTTAATTAAACAAAAATATATATAATATGTATGTATATAATTTTTCATCAAGTGACTTGATATAACGACGAATAATATCACGTCGCTGTGTTCATCGTGGTCACAGGAAGTGATAACGTTATGCAGATTTTGCAGGAGCGCACAATTTAAAGCGCCTTAAGACCAGACAGAATGAAAAAAAAATAAAAAAATAAAGTGATATAAAAGTGTCTATAAGTCGGATCGAAACGGGTAAAATTACCTCGAGAGCTATTTCAAATGAATGAAATGCAAATCGAAAAGTAAAGTTAACACCGATGAAAATTAAATATCATTCGAATATATACAGTATAAAACCAATAATATGAAAAAAATATATACCATTTATTAACTAACAATATTTTCATTTAATTATTAATACAAAACATATAAATAACCTTCAATATTGACTCAGTCGATTAATAGATCATGAGTAATATCGGGAAATCCCAAAAGCCATTATCACATGCGCGCCATCTCTCACCCTCCCCCTACAACATTAAATAATAAGTGCAACAGAACATAGTAATAAACAAATAATATTCGCCACAATGAATTCAATGCATACTTGATAATTTATATCAACATGAACTCTCATCGTGTATCAGTTACAACAACATAAAAAGCTTTTACAGTTCACAAAACGAATGATACCGATGTATACCGACGTAAGATAAAGCAGTGAGTGGAAGCGGAAAAGCATTTCAGACAATGTCTACATTGTCACCAAATTGATATATATATATTTAGCGTCCCCGGAAATTGCGTTTCATTGTATTATGAAACGGTATTTGCTTTGGCGCAAACGATACCTATATCAACCTCATTTCAACGATTGCGGCGCTTTTGCAACTATACATCTATATAAACAGATCCACACACATATATCGCCTTTTTGTCTTATGTAAGCTACTCTCTTTTCTATAGTACTTCGTGCGCATTTAATGCGCGTCTTGTCTGTTTTCGTTTACGAAACCTTTTTTCCAAATGAGTCTCGAATGACAATTACTCTGTTACTACACAATTTCTCTGTTTGAAATACTATGATACGTATCATTATATTTATTTTAATTGCAACTTATGTTTGATATTCCTGATTGAACGTGCACAATTCCCGGACAATATATAAAATTGTACATTTTAGCGGGAGAATTTGATTTCTTGATATGATAATTGAAGAAAGATGGTTTATATTTAGTTTGCCATTAGTTAGGGTACACTGACAAAAGAACTTTACTACAAGTGGTATATTTTTTTCATATATAAGTATGAAACTTCTTTCCAAGAGTAAAAGATTTTTCTTATCCGAAATATTTGACTGTATTTGATTAAGTTTTAGTAAATATTTCTCCTATGATAAGTAAAATTTTACTTGTTGCAAGTATTTATTTGAGATTGTGACATGTAAAGCGTTTATTTTTTTTTTGTCAAATAAACTATTCGGTTAATGAGTTGTATCAATTGTTGGATAAATATGTTTGATATTAACCAATAAATATGTTGGTTAAATATCTTTTACTACAATATTGAGAAGCAATTTACTCGTCACTCTTCCTACTTAATTTCATAATAAAAATTCTCTCTGTGTAGTTAGATTGATGTAAATGGAGGGAGTGTTATGGTGGATTAATTAATTCTAGATGCATTCTTCATATTTTTTTGTTGAAGATAATGAAAACTTTATTCATGTGTGTTTATTTTGTTTATCTACTATTTTAGTATTTAATATTGTGGATAGCCAAACAAGAAAACGTAGAATTTCTACTCTAACAAAATTTATTTAAATTAAAAATATTACGATGAATATGATTTAATGGAAGTTCATTAATTTATTTATAAATTTCTGGCAATACTGATTGAATAAAGTATTTCACAACAAAAAACATTAGCTCGTACAAAATGGAAATGTAAAATTTAAAATGTAATTCTTTTTTGTTTTGGCCCAAAAATATTCAACAATTTTAGGTGCTGTAAACAATTACATTTTATTCAATTGGACATTAATTGAAAATTCATTTACAATTTGAATTATTAATAAATAATTTAGTCTATTATTTCTCTACTTTGTAATGCTATCAAATTTTCTCCAAATAATTTCCTCTCACTCGATATAAAAAAAAAACGATATGATATAAAATAAAAAAGTACACAATTGCTTTTTCCTTTTCTGTCATTTTTAAATGTGAATTCGATCGACAATATGTACCTATACAATAGCTGAAGATAGTGCGAACGATAAAATTTTCAAGACAAGCAGATTGCTCTAAGGCAGCTATATAAAAGATAAGATGAAGCGGATGACTAACGGTTATTTATATTCACATTGATGTATGAGAAAACTTGAGAAAAAAGTTTGCTTCATCCTTCTCTCCTCATCTGATCTGTGTCCTTCTCATGGTTTTTTTTTTCTCACCTCATTCTATTGTTCTATACAATCTTTGTATATTTTTCAACAATGACACACACACACACACACACACACACACACGCACACACACAAAACCTATATCACATGGCGTATACTCGCAACGACATGGTCATAAATACACAAAACTAAAGGCCGTCGTGGTTGATAGCGCACCAACGATTTATTGCATATAAGTTTACGGATTTGTCAATTGTAACTCGCCAGACACGAGTTCTTATTTATATATATGTATATATATGTTTGTACAAATATATGATACGTATTTATTCTATTCTATATAGCCACAGTAGAAACGAAAATAACTGAAAGAACAATAAATAGATATATTTATATTTTGATATATGTTTGGATAGTGTCGAATGACTTGAAATAAAATATCAATGACGTGAGTTATTAATAAAGAAAAGATAAAAAAAATATTGTTAGGATCAATTGAAAGAATATTGTCACACCATTATTGTTAACGTTGAGAGAGTGACTTTGATTTCGTCGTGCAGCTGGTGAATAATTAAGGTGCTTTTCATCACGTTTACGCGGGCACATCCCTGGATTAACAATGAAAATGGCGCAGCCATTGTTTTACGAAAATTAATTGAGCTTTAGTTGAAGCTCATGGTTGAATAGGGACTTTTACACGCACAAGGTGGATGATGAGGAATCCTTTTGACAATATTACTTCGATATTGGATGGTATTTAATTAATAGAAAATTATTCGATGTCTTGGTCATTCCCACCTCATCAACATAATCACAATTCCTGATCCATAGTTTCTGTCTTCCTTCTTTTTGTCTGTCTATTCACGTTCTTTCATGTTCTATCTTGAGTAATATGTCTCGTTCAAGTCTTTTTTTATCTTTTCCTTTTTCATTATCGTCTTCGAATTTTTGCTTTCACTATTTTGTTATGTCTTATATGAAAATCGTAATTAGAATTCAATATAATAGTTTAAAATATCTATAATCAATCTAGTTGGAGACGTTTCATATTTCTAAATCTGGTGACAAGTAAAATCAAGGATTTCAAATTCATGTTCAAGAACATTGTTGACAATTGAGTATTGCATATAGTATTAATATAGCTTGATGCTAGTGCAGAAGATGTATTCAAGTTGAAACTTGTCTGTATATGAGCATTCTATCTTCATTTTGGGGCTATTTTTAGGAAGGCTGTACACGGTCCCAGAAAGGAATGTCACGTTTGTCAATCTTAGGCCAAGATTCCAAACTTGGTGCCACCATTCGTCACAATAATTTAATTAATTTAACGTCAAATTAAAATGAAAGTAATTTTATTATAGTTTATAAATAATAAGTTGTATATGAATCATCATTGGTATATTCGATTGAAGAAGAAAAAAAAGATAGCGCTATAGATCGAGCCAATATTCAATATGATGATACATCAAACTAATGAGCGGGTTCTGTGTGGCTTAGTTTTTCATGATTGCTCAGCGTCTTCAAATTCCTGCCTCCTGTATATCCTATATCTAATACAACTGCTATTGACTCTCCATATTGTCAACGTCATGTAGGCTATGTTGATAGTTTTACATCAGATTACTTATACAATTCCAATATGTCATATCCAAAATGATATTTAATTAAAAATTGGTCTGCTAATTATTGACCCAAGATACTTGGTGTGAGGTATTCTGTGTAAACATCATGTAGTTTTTCTTATCATGTCTAAATTATTCGATAGGGAATATGAAATGGGCATCTTGGCCCAGTACACGTTTCAACATGTCATGCCAAGATGAAAATATACAAAAAATTGAATATTAAGTAAATCCAATTCAAAATAAAATGACAAATTTCCTACAAGTTACTAGAAACTTGTTATATAAAGTCAATATAGCGCAATATTATTCACTGTACACAATATTACGCATTATACACATATTTATATACAAAATATGTCTATGTTTACATAGTACATATATATGTATATACCTATATATATTATATATATAGGTATATTTATATATATGTATATTATGAATGGGTGAATCTCAACTAAGCAAATGTAGTTATTTAACATCGACTAACGAGTCATCTATATGGTAAACAGTCGGTGGTTGTTGCTCTGCAATACTCAGTCTCTGATGCACTGGCGCATCAATTCAAATGTATATCTACATATAAATTCTACCAACGTATCAAATGTCGTTCCATCTATCGATCCAAACTCACAACCCCCGGATTTATACATTTATACAAACTATAGATATATATTTTGAAAGTGTCAATATTTCTATCATAAATATTGAATTTCAAATGGCATGTGAATATCAACGATCATGTTAAATAGATGAAAATAAATGTATTTCTAATGCATTGCAATTTATATAATGTTCATTAGTAAGACCATTCAATAATGCCAACGAATGGTAAAGAAATTCAGGGATAAACAACGATGGAATTGGAATTAAATGTAAAAATCAATTTGTTACATTAATTCCTGTATGGATAATGCAACATTTATTACAATTGTATTACTGAAAGTTTGCCACGAAACACTATGTAATTAAATCCAAGATAAAATATGATTGCAAATGAAAATTATATTGAAGATTCAACTGTTAGAGTTAAATTAAGTTTTATGTCAATGTATACAAATTATTTAAATATAAGAAATAATTTATAATGTGATATATGATGACTATAAAAAAGTAAAAAAAAAAACAAAATAATAAACATTATAAAAAAAAATATATAATAAACAAATAATTTTTTTTTATAATGTTGAAATACCAATAAACAATGTGTACTATTTATTTTTAGCAATTTCTATTGTTATTCTTAATGAAAAAAATTGTTCTTTTAGTTCATTTTTGGCGTGCTAGAAATATATATCCCCTTAATAAATTTCCTTAATTAATTCATCGTCGGTTAATTAATTGTATAAATGAAATATTTTCAACCACAAATTGAAATGAAACTTTTAGAAAATGTATCAATTGCTAATTGAAACTGATACTTCCTTGTCGATTTCACTCATTTGCACCGTAATATTAAGAAAGGCTTCATTAATTATTGATAATAGTCTATACATAATGCGATTTTTATTGCATATTATTGATTTATGTTGATAGTTTTAATCATCAGCGAACAATGAAAATATCGATATGCAAAATAACAAATTAAAAATTCTCCAATTCAATAATTAAAATTGCTTATCCAATTTTCAAATGATACAAAAACTATCCCTAAATTTCAACGTGCAAAAAATATTCCATCAATTAACAACAAAATTAAAAATTCAAGAAACTTTTCTTTTTTTTTAAATGACAACACTGATGCAATCACAGCTTCAATATATAATTTATTATTATTCACGTTCACACATTATATAAGATAGAAAATATTCCATCGCAATCTTCAATCAAACTCGCCATTATTTGGTTTATCATAAAAAATAAATAATAATAATAATAATAATAATAATAAAATAATTGACTCAGCAAGTTTATTCGTGTTGGAACATTGTATTTTACGACAATCGAAGTGGATAATTTTTTTTTTCATTCTTCTGTTACCTCTATTAACTTTCATATTATATCTATATTCTTCTAAACCTTTCTGGTGTGCAGATTGTAAATGATATATATATGTTTATAGGTAAAAGCGATTTTTCCATAGCTTGATCTATGGTATCAATTTGGCCACCACGAATTTTCGTTTGACATCTCAACGAAAATCGTTATTTATAACCCATAAGCTCTTCACAACACCCATCTCACACGCGCCACATTTTTTATTCTATTTTTTTTATCTGCACTGCACCTCAACATATACCTATATATAATAATATGTAGGTATATATAGAAGCGAAATCTCTATATCACGATTGCCTTGGTCCGGCATTTTTCGAAAATTTATGACAATGTAAAAGTAGAGTTAAAACAAAAATAATTTATAAAATCAAATAAATAAATAATTGATATATATATATATATATTTATATTGTATTATTTAATGAATATAAATAAATTCCATTTTTCTTAAGCTGTGCAATTGTAAAATCGTAAAATATAATAGTGATAAATTGTATTCACACAGATTTTAATACTGAAAATATATTTATATCTTATAAATTTATTTATTGATTTATACCATTACTTAACTGCTGAATCAATAAAAAAATGTCTATATATATAATTGATATATACTTGATGAAAGAGAGAGAAAGAGAGTGAGAGTTGATGGATAAAAATTTTGAAAATCGAAAACACTTTGACTTAATAAACAGAGTCGAGAAAATCAAGTGAATTATTTTATATATTATATTTTTAATATAATATAATTATTATTCTTGTCCCGGCACAACTTTATTACTGCATAATTACTAAATAAAAAATAAAAAATAATAATTAGTTAATATTAAAAAATATGAAATTAATAATTAATTTGTAATTATAATAATAAAGGTGGTTCTACTGCAATATTATCAATGACAAAATAATTAATACATTTTATTAAAATAAATTTCCAATTTAAATATATTTTGGCACGAATAAATCAATAATTTATATTAAATACGAGGGTAATATTATAAAATCGCGTGAATAATAAAATGTATTCAATGGAAAAATATATTCAAGTGTTGACGCGTGCCAAATGCATTTTCAATGAAGGATTTCAAAGAAAAAAAAAGACGAACGAAAAGAAAAAGAATAAAAAAGAAATGTCCAACTCATATATACGTACATGTAGATTTAAAAGAGGATTTTGAATTGGGACGAGGTGTAAAAGCGAATCGGTGTAGCTGCTGCCGCAATGGATCGGATTAAATATTATTATGAGGGTGGGAAAAAAAAAAAAGAAAAAAGACGACGCGTGAGATGTGCCGACGGGTGTGTTGAGAGTGAACCCCACATCACCGCAATATAGTTTCATCACTTTGAATTTGCTATTATTATATGCGCGCCGCGATCGCGCATACACTGGCAGATAGTGTCGGTGAAGTTTGGCGCCGTTCCCATGAGTTGCAATGAGACCACACGAGTGTTAAAGCTCCTGCTATTTTTGTCAATACATCAATATAAAGTATATGCAATTTATCCCCCCATCCGCCCACTTTCAAATTTTATCATATTGTCTCATTGGATTTTTATTCGTACACACAAGTGAAATTTCATCACAAGAATTGCAATAATATTGTTAGCAAAAATACAATATACGAGTATATACATATATATATATATATATATTGACATCATCAACAATAGTGCAGTATTTTTTTTAATTAATTAATATCCATACCCATATCCATTTTAACAAAGACAAACATTTTAATTTGTCCCATTATTTGTTAAAAATATAAAAACAATTAATTTTATCTTTGTGAAATATATTGCAATGTTTGAATTTTTTTTTATTGGAACATTATTTTGGTGTAAATGTTGCAAATAATTTATCGTTGTGTATAATAGAGGAGATCTGTTGCAATGATCGTTGTTGCTAGAAAAATAATCGAATTAGTTGAAGAATACCAATAATTTATTTCATTTTTTTATTTAAATATTTGTAATTTAAATGATCTGTCGCATAATTGAATTATTGGTATTAAATTTTTCTTTTTTATTGCTTAATAATTTTTTAGCTAATTCTAAACCAAAAGTGCATTTAGCAGTTACCATAATTGAAGCAAATGAAATATATTATATATATATTTATAACAATAAGTCAATATATAAACAAAAAAAAAGTTATCAACATTGAAATGTGAATTTGTACCCCTGTCACATTTAATACAATTTATATAAATGAAATTACAAAATATTGATAATAAACTTATTGAAACACTTGCAATAATATTATTTAACTGCATATGAAGCTGGTCAATCATAAAATAAAATTTGATTATTTAATGTTGAGTTATAATGAAAGTGTCGCACGTTAAAGAACACGAATTTCCATTTTTCATTTCGTTTTTTGACGCAGTGACACAACCTCTGTAATTGAAAATGGCGCATGCAACAGAAAAACTTGGCGCGCATTCGCTGCAATAAATATATATTTATATATAAATTCAATTTAGACATATCGATTTTGTCATGACGATAAATATAAAGATATTAATAAATAAAAAAAAAAACGAAGTATCAAAAATAGAAAACGAAATGAAAGTAGAAAATGAGAAAATATAGTGGAATGAACAAAAAAATAAAAGAATCAAATAAAAATGAATATTGTAATCGGGTCTAATAGAACTTGAGTAATTTATTCTCAGAAAATTGTAAAAAGGAATATCATTATTATTATGAGTCTGAAAAATAATAATGACGGCTATAATATATGCTGAAGCGAACAGAATACGGGACAATAATAAATAGAATATAAGAAGTGGAAGAATTTAATTTATCTTTTGCTGAGTGAAATGAGTCGGATTTACCTTTTCCTATACCAATAATAATATCTCTGGCGGCAGAGTTGAGGGATGCAAAGGGAGAGAGGGTGCCATGCTGATGTAGGTCTCAACGGTATGAGGATTTATGTATTTTCATTTTATCATTAGTCGTTAGAAGTATAGTCGTGATGAAATTGTTGATGGCATAAGATATTTCTCGTCTCATCGTATCCCTATTTCATAATTCTTATCAATGTCTCATGCATTTCTTCCACCACACAACCAATATTGTTTTGATATGTAAATACAATAGAATTCTCCCTCTACTTTGCTTACGTTTCTTCAAATACGATTAACATATTCTCTGTTTGAATATTATCGATCGTTGTCTCTCGTTTAATGCAGAATCACTGTCATTATCAGAAACTTTTAACTTCAAAACTTCTTTTTTTTATGCCAATCACAATTCTTGAACAGTTTTTTTTTTCTTTTCTCTTTTTCATTACATTCAAATCAATAATTCACTTCAGTAATAAACAATACCGTCAATGTTTACTTCAATTCAATACAAAATGGAAGAACTAAATAATTTTGACAGTTATAACAACTTTTATTATTAAAATAATTTTAAAGTAATATCTCACACTTACACCTATTCATTTCACATCAATATATTTTCGCACAACAATAAATATACACTGTGATAATAAATCAACAAACAAAAAAGAATAAAAAATATCAAGAAAAAAAAACACAAAGTAAAAAATAATATCTAACATTAAAATAATAAATTGACATACTTTTCTCTTGTATTCCAAATGAATTTCTTCCAATAATATACAATCCATAAAATTTTTCATTCTGTCTAAAGTAACTTTATACAAATAAATTACTCCATAGAGACATATATATTTATAAAATACACCTTCATCCTCTCTATTTCAGTAGGTGGCTTGTTATAAAGCGAATCAACGACGACTCATCCGTTCTCATTGACCAGAAGCGAAGGGAGAAAAGTGAAGTGGTGGTGCAGTGTGGCACAGAGCTGTGTGGCAATACCCAACCATCAACCACTAACGATATTATTACGCGGTTCATTTAAGTTAGATAACAACAACTCTATGCGGCCAGAGCGTTGTTGGGAGGAACCCAATGTTGGGGAGAGCTCAGTTATATATATGTATATATATATATATATATATATATAGAAAACGTAGGTAAAGGGCGACGATGAGGGAGCGCGCGAGTATATGTATAGTAACAGCCCACCATAGTACAATATCCGCTACAACTCTCGCTTCCAGCCTAATTACTTCCCGGCGCGAGCGCGGCCTCCAGCGCCTCGGCCGAATCCCACGATTTTACCGCCTCAGGCTAACACCAACCAATTGTATCTCACTTCCACTTTATTCTCTATAGATGTGTATATGTATATGGATGGTGGAATGGCAGTCTATCGCAAGTACGATAACACCTTTTATTTTATTTCTTATTCTCCAGTTTAATTAGTTCCTTGATAATATACCTGGGCTATCTCTTCTTTACAGTATAGTGAAGTAGAAAAGATTGTCTGTATACCAGTTCCTAAATTTTCTTGAACATCGCTTTATATATATTTATATGTTGGAACTTTTCGATTGAACTCATATTGTTTATGTAGATGTAGGTATATATATTGTCTAGTTATATTCCACTACAATATTTAACAAAAGGAAAAAAATAGTAGCGGGTATGCGTGGAATTTATTCAAGGAATATTATTTTGTATTCATATGGATAAATTAAATGGAAGAAGAATTAATGTTGTTGATTGGTTTTGAGTATCATTAAATTTTGTTGTAGATTATACAATTGTTATGTAGTGTTTTTAACGAAATTTAATTGTATGAAATGAACTTAACAATATATTTTCATTAAATGCCAAGTTAATGGATTAACTTCACTAGGCTGACTTTATTTTAATATAATTATGATAATAGTTAATACAATGTCGAGAGTAAAACTTTCCAATTGAACATTCAAGTTCTCTCACCATCGCACCTTTGTCCGAATAGTGGGGAAACCAAGTACTATCCATTTTCCAGCATATCAAGCCTCGAGTTTATCCCTTTTTTTTTTGTGACATGACAAAATTGAACTGTGTTAAAAAAAAACTGTAGGACCCAATATAACTTGGCAGCCCTTGGTGATTTGAAGAGGTTATATTGACGTTTATTATATGGATAATCTTTTAATATGGGATGTTTCTATATATATACAAGTATATATAGGCGTAAAACCTGAAAATGAAACATTTAAGATTGAACAATCTTTTTGATTTAAATACTATTATTATTGGAAAAGACCAGAATTTCATTGAAATTGGCTGACAAAATATTGAATAATAAACGTGATGCGATTCAAATTGACCTCGAGTTGTAAATTTGCGTATGTTTTTGGTTCTTGTTACTATCACAACATTACCTACCTAATTCACAAGCGACTTTGTAACTTAGGATGTTTGTTTAGAAAAGCGTGAGGTTGATATAATACAGAAGTTTATTTTTTACTTTAATACCATTTTAATAAAATCATTGAACTATGACAATGTTAATGCAAGATGGCTTTATATAATACTT
>CAJUYH010001335.1:0-50004 GCA_910591685.1 Galerucella tenella | reverse complement strand
AAGATTGAGATAATTGAGATATTTATGGATTAAAGATATTGAGGGAAGATGGAAATAGATATGAGAGATGAAAATTTATAAGACTCAGATAAAGATTGGTCTCAATAGGAAATTGAATAGTCTAAACAATGAATGAAGAAGTATTGTATAATGTAAATACAAATTGTTCAAGGAATAAAGGAATACGGGAACGAGGGTCTGTGATAATATTAAGGCTACTAAATCATGAGTTATTCTATCTATAATATAATTTAGTTATACGATAAAATGAAAACAAACCCTTTTCTTAACTAAAGATTTAACAATATGGAACAAATGGTTTAAAATTTACACTAATAAATTTTATGTATTTCAACAACAACCGTGCCATATTTATTATTTTGTATATTATTATGTTGTAGCTGTACTTGATAATTATTCACGTGCCAGTCTAATCGATTATTATTAATATTGAGTGATTCAGTGTTGATAATTGTAACGGTATTATTTTTTATTTTTTTTTGTGTAACAGAAAGAAATGAATTGTCTTGAGTTTTCACAGTTGATTGTTTGATTTAATTGATTTGTTTATTGACAATCATCGATGGAATTGTATTAAATAAAATAAATAGTCGTGTTTGTAAAAAAAATCGAATGATAAAAAGTTACCGGGGTATTTTCTAATCGTTTTTGTAGGATGTTTATCATTTATTAATGCAATATACGACCTTGTCTTTTTGATATATTGCTATCAATTATTGACTTATACACGTCACAAATGCGATAACACTCATGAAATAATTATTTACTGGAGTGTTTACGAGCCTAATATGAAAAAAACATGACATTATTTGATATATCTGTTGTAAAAAAAAAAAAAAATTGTCGTAAACACAGAATAATACTAAAAATAAAAATATAAAATTGTCAAAAACAACCAAAAAAAAAAAATAAAGAAAATAAATTGAATAAAGATAAAATTTCACATGTGAAAGTTACAAAATTATTATTCTTAAATATTTTGTATTAATATTTTGATTCTGATCATTTATATAACTAATAGATAATTGAGAAATATTTTATTGACAATTTATTATTGAACCGCGTGAAGTTTCTATTCAGTTTTATTTTTTTCTTTCAAGTCATTTCCGTTTTCATTCAAATAATTCAATTCAATCAATTTTTATATATATTTACCTTCAATAATTAAAATAATTAATTGCAAAATTGTTTATGATAAAAAATAAATTAAATACTATATTCTATCAGCATGATGAAACATTGAATGATTAATGATTTCTAGTTGCCTTACATTGAAATTATTCATTGAAAAATTGAATATTACATTTATATTATAAATACTTTTCCGAGGTAGATAATAAACTGGGTGATTAACGTTATCGTCTTTTCATACATCACAAAATGGTTATTCATGAAACTGCATTATTTATTGATATTAAGTTGTTCTATTTTGTTTTCTAGACAATAACACTATGACAAACGTAGTATATTCTGTATCATCAATCAGTGAGTTCATATTGTAAATATACACACCTACAATTATTGAAATACATTAGATTTTTTTTTTTTAAATAAACTGTAAAAACAATTACATCAAATCATAATGGTTTATCAATTAAAATATATTTTATTACTTATTATCATGCTGGGAGACACCACCATGACGGCTCGAATATTGGGTGTGTTTCCATATCCATCATACAGCCATCAGGTACCGTACAAAAAAATGATATAACTATTTGATTTGATGAATTATTAACACCTAAAAACCTCTATCAAAATAATTTTATGATTCAAGAACAAAAGTGGTCAGTAAAATTAAAAAAAATAAGTATCGATAATTATTCTTGAAATATCGAATGAAAATAATAAACAAATGAACATCTATAGATCAATTATATCTTAGATTGTAAAAATAATTCAACTTAACTGAGGATATTTAATCAAACTACCACAACGCAATAAAATAATATATGATATTTTTATCTGTCCGCACACACACACAGATTGTACATCGTTCACTCACTCGAGCATTGGCTGAACATGGACACGAATTAATCGTCTTTACAACAGATCCATTGAATAAAAATATTACAAATTATAATGAAGTATCATTAAAGTTTTTGTATAAAGAATTTTCAAAACGATTCAATTTCATTGAAATAAATCGTTCGGGACTTTGGAAATTTCTCGAAAAACTTTATGAACTCGGTGGTGTTATATGTGATGCAGTTTATTCACATCCAAAAATGCAACGTCTTCTATCATCAAATGAATCAGCCGCCCATTTTGATTTAATTATCGTGTCTGGAGTTTATTGGGATTCTCTTTATTATTTATCAGATCTATTTAATGCACCATTAATTGGCATGACTACACTATCTGACTCAATGATTCCCGTTATAATCGGTAAAACATTGAATATTGTTCAGGTTATTTTATTTATTACGTTGTTATGTTAATTAAATAATTTATTATTGCAGGAAGTCCACTATTCTGCAGTTTTATACCTCATGTGATGACTGGTTACAGCGATCAAATGACATTCGCCCAACGCATACACAATTGTTACGTGAATCTTCGTTTATTATGGGAATATTATCTCTATAATTTGCCAGCACAAAATCAAATTCTCCAAAAACATTTTGGCAATAATATACCACCAATACAGGAAATGTCTAAACGTATCAGTATGTTATTTATCAATAGCCATCCACATCTGAGTTATTCGCGACCAACGATGCCAAATATTTTGAGAATTGGTGGAATTCGCTCGACAATTGTGAATACAAGTCTTCCAACGGTCAGTATTTAATTGATAACAATTACATTTTATATTTATTGTACATTTTTCATTAATTATTGAATAATTGACAGGATTTAAAAATGATTTTGGACAATTCCACTCGGGGATTTATTTACTTCAGTCTTGGTACAAATGTTAAAAGTGAACATTTAAGTAATTACACATTGAATTCATTTACTCATGCATTTTCTGAATTGCCATATCAAATTGTTTGGAAACTTGAGACGGAAAATCTTGTGGAAAAGTCGCATAATATTTATATTAAGAAGTGGATGCCACAAGAAGGAATTTTGGGTAAAATTGATAATGAAATTACAAAATATACGCGCTGATTATTTATGAATTTATTTATATTTTGTTTACAGCTCATCCAAATATTAAATTGTTTATATATCAGGGTGGTCTTCAAAGTAGTGAAGAGGCTATTGATAATGGCGTGCCTATGCTAGGTTTTCCAATATTCTCTGATCAATGGAACAATTTGAATCTTTTAATGAGCCGTGGTGTTGCAAGAGCATTGGATATCAATTCCGTTAATAAAGATGTGATTAAAAAAAATATTCAGGAGATGATTTCTAATACGAGGTAAGTGATTGTTTATTGTTTATCAATTCAGTACACAAATTTGGATAGATAAATTGATTTGGTAACACAATCGTACATTATGAGATTAATAATATAAATATTTTTTTCTCCCTTCAAGCTTTGAGGAAATCAAAGAACAAATTATTTTCATTTACGTTCATGATACATTTTCGAACAATCTTTATTTGAATTCATGATAGATGTTTGATTTGTAGTATTGAATTTGTAGCGTAGAAATAAAATAACAAATATCGATATGTGACAGAGATGACAATAGCATGAATGGATTTATAACAAAATTTAATGAATTTGGCAAATAGAAAAAAGTTTCATTGCTTCGGACTAATTCTATGAACATTATTTTCATAAACGTGATCACTTTTACCAGTTTCATTATATATTTTCGAAATAAATGTGAACAATTTCCATTATCACTCTATCATTGATAAATCACAAAATCTCTCCATTTTAATTTAATTCCCAGTCAATTTTTCGTACGCTATCACCACGATATGACAATTCATTGTCAATCGTTTTCAATCTCCGCGAGCAATTTCAAACATCCCATTAGTACTTACTAAACACAAAAAAAATTCTGACAATAAAAAAAATAAAATGGAATTTATAGCATTATAAACATATTTTTCGTATCAAATATTTATTGTTGATTCATGTTTATTTTCTTCAGTTACCGAGATAATATAGTAAGTCTGAGGGAGTTATTGCGTGACAGACCACATCACCCGATGAAAGAGGCAATTTGGTGGGTCGAGCACGTAATACGTCACAAAGGAGCACGCCATCTTCGTACTCGTTCGCAAGAGTTACCGTGGTATATAACCGAGCTATTCGATATCTTTGGCTTTTTCACTCTTCTTCTTGTCGTATTATTTTTGCTTGGACGGACTCTATGGCGATTGGCAATCGCTATGATCAAAGTCCAAGATTCGAGTCGCTTTGACAAAATCAACGGGACATCAATGATGAAGAAGAAGACCAAGTCTTCGTGATTGCTCTGCTCTCACACTATCACGTTAAATCCCAATAATTGTTTCGTCTAAGTATCCACTTTTTAGTCTATCTCAGTTTAAATACATCACGAAATAATGTAAACAATTGTTTTCTTTTTTATTGATATAGGGAAACAAATTGAATTTTTATTCATTAAAACAATTAATGAGTTGTGTTGAAATTTTATTGAATTATTTGATTTGATTTATTTGACAGTAGTAAATTTGCAGAAATCATTTTTATGTTTGCTTATATATTAATATTCCAGCCATAAAATGAATGAATCATTGAATAAAAATAAATTACAATTTTAAATAGTTTTCAAAAACGTTATTGTTTTTATTTTATTGCCATCAAAAAAATAATAATAAAGAAATAAATAAAGATATGTATAAAAATTCTAACGATATGGAGATTCAAAGGGTGACGTGGAATGTTTCCCGTGGGCGATGAGCCACGAAATTGCTTTACGCAATCGGCCATTATTTTCCGGGGAAATTTTACGCCAACTGGGAAAATGCGAGAGGAAGGAAGAAGAGAGATGAAGAGCCCGCGCCAAAACACGAATGCATCAGAAATAAAGAAAGAAAGAGAAAAAAAAGTGGCGCATCAAGGATCAACGCGTCGTTTGATATGATGTGAATATTATTCAATATGCATCGTCGAGCACGTTTGATTGCTCACTGGCAATAATTGATAGTCAGTCCATGCATTTTTTTTTATTTTTCCATTTGTATTTTTTTTATTCGTAACGTCAATGGCTGCGTTAAACAAAAATATTATTTTATTCCAGGCCACATTGTTTTATAAAACAGATATATATTAAAATATTCTCCATGGAATATATTCAGTTTTAAATAATGTATCCACACTGTTATATCCTACGTGAAATTTATTCCTGTTTTTAAATTCTCGTCACGGCTTTCCTTCTGTTTAATATTCTCTTAATAAATAAATTAATATGAATTATAACACCTTATCATAACGAAACATATTAATTTTTTCACATTTGCTATTGTGATCTAATATTCAATCAAAGAATAAATCAAACGCCTCCTCAAAAATACGATAGTGTCTCAAGTCAATTCTAATTCGTTTGTTTTGTGTGAAAAATAAATTAAATTGTACAAAAATCCGATTATTTATATCACCAGTATTAGAGACACATCAATACAACGAAAATATATTTAATTATACGTCCCTGACTGTGCAATAAAATGACCGCATAAGTCATAAGCTGGTCGTCAATCGGACAGTCGACCGCGATCTACCAAAGCGAGGGATTCCCCACACTGACAACAGTAGATATATCGTGAGTTCATTTGAATAGATGGCGCACACAATTACGTGAGTTTGTGCGACAAGTGGCGGTACCTCGTTGACGGTTTTAGCAGCAATATGTAAATTAAATGTTTCAAATACATACACATACACCAATGGATGTTGTGTGAATATCGTGAGAGTGAATGATATTAGTTTTGGGAAGGAATTTGTTCTATTCTCACGTATCACTTTAGGAAATGCCTCTTAGAGGCTTAAGGATTACACTCAGGATGGAACACAAACGCACAGGAAAACGAGAGTGAACGCAAGTGAGTTTGACAGATATAGGTATATATATATAGATTTTAATACTACATACATATTTATATATATATATATATATATATATATGTACAGGGTTAAAGGTTAGTCGAGTCGTTTTCAACACCGCATTCCCACGAAGACTTTGACTCAACTTATAATACAAGATTGAAACTAATACATACACACGCCGTGTGATTTATTTTAATAAAAGTACAAGCACATATTGAAATTTATTATTAACAAATGTATCAATATATTTAATAAATTGAATGAATATACTTAATGAAAATGTATTTTTAATTATTATTATAATTTCTGTTTTTATCTCAGGCACGTTCCTTCAAGTTATTCTCCATTTTTGTGGTTTATTTCCCATCAGTAATATTGTGCTAATTAATAATAGACATTTGTAAAAAATGATTGGATATTGAATTGTAAATATATCAACAATGCGATTAAAAAAAAAAATACTGAAAAGTTTGTCAATTTATGTCAGAATTTGGACGTTTCTCTCAATACAATCAAATAGTCATATTATTCTTGTCAAATCAATAACGTTTATCATTCTATCGATAATTGACGCAATTGAAATTCAAAGTGTTAATTAATAAATAAAAAATATTCGAGAAAATTGTGAGTATGTAATTTTGCATTTGTTCAAATCGTTACATAAAAATTGATTTTTTTTAGTAAAGTGACATTAATAGATCTCGATTCAAATAAAAGGGCAATATAGTACCTTTTGATTTTATCATTTACACTCGATAAATCACAGATATATTCGCTCAAGCCAATAGAATGAATGTCAAATCGAAATGGCAAATTAATTTAAAATAAAACGAATGATTCGCACAAAAGCGAATCAATTTATTTTCAAGAGTCATTACAAATTAATTGCTATATTTTCGTAAAACATAAATAGCAATTGGATTCGAATTTAAAAGGATTTATTTTTTAAACACAGACAAAATTGCGCTGTTATCAACTAATTCCATCACTTACTTCAATTGTCACTTGAAATTTAATTATTCATTACTACCTACATAATTAATTTATCAATTCGTAAACACCATGACAAAACAAAAAAAAATCTTATTTAATTTTAGCAGCATTTTCTTGAATGATTTCTCGCGAGTCAACGGCGGGACTAAGGGCAACCGCCTTATAGTCCGTCGCGGGGCCTTTTGGAAATACATAACATTGTACACACTGTATATTCTACTTTCTGTTTATTTATTAAATCCCTGTGCTATTTTTTTCTTTTCATTTTTTTTTCTACAGCAATATCATAAAATTTATTCATACACTGAAATATATTACACGTCAATAAATTATTTCCGTCAATCAATATATTTCACAAACACTTGCTAACATAGGTATAAATTTATATATACATGCATAAACGTGGAAAGCAGAGAGCATACATATTCTCGTAACAATCCGAAATGGCGTAATGCGCCAGACGAAAGCTTTCCCCGCATGAATACCCAAGTATGCAAATGTTACAGTGACATTAGACGATTCTCTGCACGGTTTCGAGCGTTAGTTACAATACTACATAGGCGCCCAACCATTGTCGGTTGCAAAAGAGGCAAAAGGATGAAGCGATAATGAAGAGAGGTATAAGGGTAAAAGCGTTCGTTGTTAGTCTTGTTTATACTCTCCTTTGTGTGCACTTTTACCGTGCTACGTCTCTGTAAATACGTGAAATAATACATCGATGGAAATTGATAGTACTTTTTGTTTGTATGTTGGCAGTAATTTTGGAATATTAAAATTTAATTTGGATACAGTGTAGTTTTTGTTATGGTGATTCCCCCACGCAAATGATATATTTTTAACCAAGTTGTTATTACGTTATATTTGTTTCATGTTTCACAGAAAATTGAATACAATCGAGAGTATTTGAGTTTTAATTTTGATTGTAAAAAAAAATAATACAATAACATCTGAGATTGAGAAATTTTTATTCTCATATTTTTAATTTATCAAATATAATTCAAATTGTTGATTGATATATATTATTAAATTTAAACAATTTATTGCAAAGAATAGTTTTCAAGAAAAAAATTTGTGAAGTTTCGAAAAAAGAAATCTTTTAGAGGTCACATTTTTTAAATATTACTATCGCTTCATTGCAATTGCAATCGCAATAGATCCGATACATAACATTGATATTTTCATAATATTCACATATATTATAAAAATAAAAATTATCACTGCTTTCTAATTCTCTTTTCATTAACAGATAAAAAGAAATAGCAAATAGTGCTACGCTACTTATCATATCGAATAACTACGTAAATTTGGCATTGGCAGACCATCACCGATCTATAAATAATTTCCTAAAAAATGTGGGCTACTTTGAATAAAACGAAAAAAAAACACCGTTCTATTATACTGACGTAAGGGTCCTGCCATTTAATTTTCTCTCCGCGTACACAAATAATATAAGTCTTGTGCGCATACAGACATATACATTCATACATACACTTTGGGTTTGCTATATTTAGTTTGGCAATGTCACTGAAAAAGTGTCTGGAACAGGCATTGGAAAAATCAAAGAAATCGTCGGACTCTCGCTATCTTCACCTTCCTCTCTACAAGATATATGTATACATATAATAGCATTCCGAACACGTCTGCAATGCTCGCCGTCAATACGGTAGAGGAAGAAAGAAACGTATAGAATAAAGTTCTTTAACATTGTACATCTGAGTGTAAAATGCATTTATGAAAGTGTGTCTGTATATAAGTTCAATACACAATATATAGATGTGAAATCAACAATAGAAACGTAGTACTCACATTTTCGTAGAAAAATACGAGTTTAGGTAAAAAAAAAAAAATGAATATAAGGAGTGTCCTAACGAAACGACACACTGTGTACAATCACGTACTTACATATTTTATATATTATTGTGAGCTCACGTCCATATAAGAAAAATAGAATATATGTAATATCAATATTTTTATTTTTTCTTTTGGTTTTTTTATGTTGCATTCACTGATCAATATGCATATAATTTTAAGATAAAAGTTTTCATGACAGTTAGCATTTTTGATTGTTTAGAATTTTTTTTTTTTATACTTTTTGATTGAATGAATTGAGATGTATTTTAAAGAATTGATACAGTTAATAATATGTGAATATTATTTAATTATATACGAATTTAATTGATCATGCAATCGTTTCAATCCATTAGTTTGTATAAAATTAGAAATTGTGTCTCAGTTAAATGGATATAAAAATTATTCATAAAGAAAAATAATGATGTTTTATTTTTTAAGTAATGTGAAAAATGTAAAAAAGTCCAGCCGACACGCCGCGGTATTTCACTGCTCTACATAGAAAAAACAAAATTACATAGACAAATAGAATAAGTCCACTTTCACTTACTGCGTAAATTTATTCGTGAGTGGGCATTGACACCATTTAAACGTCAACAGACACCACGCGCTTGAAGAATGTCGATCAATAATAAAGTTAGGAGCGGAACGAAAAATTTATAAAAAAGAAAAAAAAACAAATAACTATAAATTTATTCACAAATATCATCTTGTTAATTGAGACAAGCAATTGCCAATATTTTTCATAGGATAATTATTACAAGTCAATTATGATTGTGTCCTCTAACGGAGGACAATAATTTTCCTTGAAAGCGACATAAATTTTTTTTGTTCGTATCGTAAGTGAATGAGGGACTGAAAGAAGGAGAAACCGGTCAGTGAAAATACTTGGCTGTGTGTACCAATGGAGTGGCGTGTCTTCTTTTGTTCGTATCCATAAGAGCAATCACTAATATCAAAATGTTGAAATGATCTGTTGAATCGTGAAATAAAACAGTCCATTGATCGCTGCGATAGTAATCACACACGTTTATATAAATCCTCTCTTAAATTGAAACATACAAACATCATTCTACTGTTTATTAAATCAATATTATTATAAATAATTGTAATCTCATAGATACGTAAATATAATTATCATGTGCAATGTTGAAACAGTGAACAAACATATTGAAGTTGTTTGCATTTAATTCATTTCCCATTGAATAAGGAAATAATATTATTAATAAGCAAACAAAATAATCAACAATATGCAAAGTTTTAGAGTGAAAGTATTGACTTTGGTGTTAGTAACATTAAATTATGAAATAACTTTCTGTAATAGTGAAAGTGCTATCCAAACACACAATTTACCAGCAAACAATGTGATGCGATCATTGAAACCCTTGGGCAGTCGCAATGAGGATGGCTATAGAATGCCAATGTTGTCGCAAAATATGGATCGATTGTCAATGGAGATCGATGCAATAAGCGATGAAAAATGTCGCTATGATGCTAAAATTATTTTTGATCATTTGAAAAATTTAACAAGATGGGCTGTGAAATTTTATGATGCATCGGCCAAGTTTCCCGATGGTGTTCTTGGCGGTTCGACATATCAGTTTGGTAATTTCGATGAATGCCTAAGTATTGGTGTTGATAAATATGACAAAGTGCCATCAGGTATTCGTGGTAAATATTGCCTTAGTGAATTGGGTATTCAAGTACCAGACTATTATTTTACAAGGAATGATTCTATTTGGTTGGATTTTCGAAAAAAATATGAGAGATACGATAATTCTATTACAAAACTACATTGGGGCTTTTGTACACCAGCTTCCTGCTCTGCCAATGAAATTGAAACCACTATTAAACGATTGCTCGATTTTGTATTTGAAGGCACTGAATTAATTTTGACACCCGTCATTCAAGATGAAAAATGTTATCACAAAGAACCTCTTACTGTTGATGTTTATGATTTCATTTACATGTAAGTTTTGATTTATATATTGGCACTATTTGTTATTTTTCTCGATAATAATAAATATTTGATTTTCAGTACATTTATTTTTGTAATGGTGACGCTCATATTGGTTGCCACACTGTTTCACGCAATGTGCTTGAAAAAAAATAAAGAAGTGTCGAAAAATAAATTTTTTCAAATTCTCAATGCATTTTCAATAATTTCAAATATAAAAAAATTGGGCAGTCCTGCACATGATAGTAATTTGAATCTTAATTGTATATCGGGTATAAAATTTATGGCGATGTTTTTTATTGTTTCGGGCCACAGTTTGGTATTTATCGTTGGTGGTCCAATATTAAATTTGGATTATTGGCTACAGGTATATTTGTTTATTTATTCAATTCCCAAAATAATATACAGTTTTAATTAGTATTTAATTCATATTTTATTTTTCGCAGGCGGTTAAAAGAATGGAAAATTCTATATTCCTTAACAGCCCACTTTTGGTCGACACATTTTTATTTCTAAGTGGATTTTTATTCGCACGAATTTTACTTCGAGAACTTGACAAACGGAAAAGTATCAATTTTTTATCGTTATACATTTTTCGGTATATCAGGTATGCATATAAATCAAGATGTTATTTTAAATTTACAAACAGACAGAGGATTTATTTGATTGTAAAGAAGAAAAAAATTAATTGCAAATTGAAATAATTAAATTTTACCAACATTGGTAATTGTTATTTGAAAACTCTGCACAAATTAATATTAATAGACAATTTAATCTTCTATAAAAAATGATAAATGGTAGAGATTATTGAAACACTAATGGATCAAGTTGCGAAGTTGCTAATAAACCTGCAGAAAAACACTTTATTTTTCAGATTAACACCGGCTTATTTGGTAATAGTGGGACTTTACGTCACATGGCTACCGAAATTGGACACTGGCCCTCTTTGGTCACGTATGATAGAGGAAAAAACACGATGCCAAATGTCTTGGTGGACGAATATCCTGTACATAAATAATTATGTCAATACAGACCAATTAGTGAGCACTCTACATGGAATAAAACATATAATATTATATGAATTAAATAATTCAAATATGTATTATTTGAAATAGATTAGAAAATAACTGGCTTCAATTTGTTTGCAGTGCATGTTTCAATCGTGGTATTTATCTGTCGACACGCAACTTTTCATAATCGCGCCAGCAATAGTGTATCCTTTATGGCGATGGCGAAAGCCTGGTGAGATTATTTTAGCTGCCACTACTGCACTCTCAGTGGTCATTCCTTTCACCATGACATTGATCAATCGCTTGGATCCAACGCTCATGATCTATACATCGTGAGTCAATGAGAATCAATTAGAAATTCTTTCTTTACCTATTTCATGACCCATTGAATAACGATAATCATTATCGATTGATACAGGGAAGTTGAGGATATATCAATGAATGAATATTTCAAAAATGTTTATATCAAAACACACATGCGAGCATCCCCATATTGTTTTGGTCTTGTATATGGTTATATTGTTTATCGCATTCAAACGAGCGATTACAAACTCACTCGGGTAAATGAAATTAATTTTGAGACAAATAGCAATAAGAAAAGTGTGTTTATATAGCAAAAAGCAATGTTAATTATTTTATTTTTAGAATTCAGTGATCATTGGATGGATACTTGGTGCACTATCATTAATTGCGTCTATGTTTTCTATTGAATTATTCTATGGAATTCGGAAAAACTATATTCTTATAGAGGCTGCTATTTATTCATCGATGCATCGAGTTTTATGGAGTTTAGGCACAGGATGGATTATCCTTGCATGTGTCACTGATAATGCTGGTAAATGAAAATTTTTCATGCTGTAAAATAGAATATTATATTTATTTATCGCTCCATGGTATTATACAATAGGTCCGGTTAAGAGTTTTCTCACATGGCGGCCGTTTGTCACACTGAGTAGACTGACATACTCTGCTTATTTAGTGAATGGTTTAGTTGAACTACATGGTATTTCTACTATAAGAACTCCAGAATATTTGGATACTGTGAGCATGGTAAGTACAACTTAAATTCGTGTGTTTGAGTGTAAAATATCTAATGTGAATATTTCTAACCTACAAATCCAGTGTTCTAAAGCATCATCACATTTGATTATGACTTTTGGCGGTGCTTTAATCCTATCAACTATGTTTGAAGCTCCAATACTCAGCCTTGAACATATATTTCTCAATCCATGTAAAGTATTATTGTTAATTATTGTCTATTAAATCACAAAAGTTTAACACTACAAGCAATTAAATTTATTTTTATAGCAGGTGGTAAGTCATCGGAAAATTTGACTAAAAGTCGATCAGAAGAAACAAGTACAACGGAAGCTTGAATTCAATATTCTTTAGTTGAATTAACGTTAGTGAAATAAACAACCATCATCGTATTATTGTGTAATTTATTGTTTATAAGATAAAATTAATTGCTCATGTAATTTCATTGTTATTTTATAACTTCTCTTTATTTAATACATTTATCACGATGCATCCTGATCGCATGCAGATCCTCTTTGCGATTGTCATCGTTCATTTTTAAACCGATCAAACCCTTCATCCTCGTTAGACCAATCAACTTTCGACGATTCTGCTTCATTGCCAGAATATTCCATTAACTTGCTATCTCTCGAATCATGAGTACTACGTTTCGCATCATTCTTCAATATAGCATCATTTTCATTTTCATTCATTTGCCTTTGTCGTGAATCCAAATCAACATCTTGAACGACCAATTGGAACGTTTGTGGAATCCCATGACTGATTGGCGGCGATGACTTTATTTCTACTCCATCAGATTCTGTTTGTTGTGCTTTTACTTCGCGAATGATGAATGCAGACGGTCCATCCTCTTCCGAGCGCGATTTCTGCATCTGCCAAGCCTTTTTAAATGGGTGTTCTTGCTCCTGCTCAACAAGTTTTGGTCGTTCCGGAAGCAGATACTCCGGATCCTCTTCACTTGCTTGACTTTTCACAATGGATTCACGTTTAAACAATTTACCACTTGCTACTGGTGTTATTTCACTCGCTGCAAATTGCCCTGTGCTTTTACTAGGATGTTCCTCTTGCGATGATTGACTAAGATCCATCATCATAATTCTATTCTTACTTACACTCTCCAATTCCATTTCATATTTATCTCTCTCTTCTACACGATTCAATTTTGTCAAAATGTCATCATTACATTCATCTTCCGAGTGTTCATAATCACCTGTAAAACACGAATCCTCTTCGTTTTCACTGGGTTCCAATGATGAGCCGCCGATAACCGAACTCCTTGGATCTCTACTCACTGTCCAAGCATCCATACCTCGACCATCAGTTATTCCCGTTAACAGAGCAATTTTTCCTTCAGCTGATGATCTTCTTATTATTTTTTCCTGCAAATCCTCCTTTTTCAATTTGGTATCCGGCACTTCGGACGACATACGTTCCATAAATCTTCGCCGCCGTATTCTCAGCTCTTGTTCCCAATCTTCCTCATCGCTAACACGTGGCCGTTCAATTGGACGCCGCGAGTTTTTTTCATGCCGCTGTAACAATTCATCCTCACTACCCGATGATATCAATTTTACTGGCATTTTGCGCGATGATTTTCCCAAACGTTCATGTCTCACCTCCTCACTGCGATCTCTTTTGTTTTCACGAAAGTCATCGCGATTACTCGAATACTTGAAATAATCATCCACCGGTCTCGATAATGAACGTCGGCTGCGTCGAATGTCATCATGATATCGATTTGGTGTCATTTCACGATGTATTCCGGTATCAACATAACTTCTTTGAGCACTTTTACTTCGTTTTCTTCCACCATCTCCGGATTCACGTTCATTCTTCATCCATTGCAACGATTTTACCCCGGATTTATCATCATAAAAATCCGAGGCCAGTGACATTCTCTGATCATGATTATTTTCCCTATTATTTCGTTCTGAATTGTCATCAGCAGAGTTTAATGGATGAATTGGCGTCTTTGATTTTTTATCATCATCATCAGTTTTTGATTTATTGCTATCAGCCTCTACTGCACTTACATCTGTGCATTCCATCAGTACGCTCTTCAATTCTTGCATAGGAATGTCAAAGAATAATGTAAGAATTGTTGAAATGACAATGACTGATAGAGCTTCATACAGATCAATCTGAAATAAAAAATAATATAATTGATTTTGTGAATTCGTAATAATATTTCTGATAGAAAACTATTTGACCACTTACTGCACGATGAACTTGAAATTCAGACGAGTAGCGAGTGGTGGCTAAATTATAAAAAAATACTGCAAATTGTGTGAGATAAACTGAGTATGATATTCTACTGAACACAATGAGCCAATAGTTGGAGAGAAGTCTGTTGATTATTCCTAAAAAGTAATACATAGAGACGTTATGTAATGATGGTGGTATATAAATACTAATTGTTCATTATATTGAAAATTTACCTGCATGGCCGGTGAAACAGGTGAAAATAATCCAACAAAGGGCCAATGCCCAAGTTACGGGACCAAGTACAGCATATTGTGCGGTAATTTCTGGATCATATACGTAATCTCGTCTTGCCATTAACCAAGGTGAAAATATTGACCAAACGCCTAAAAATAACGCGACAATCCAACCAAAAATGACAAAAATCTGAAATTTTAAAGATACATATTGCAAAAATGACTCAATTTTTTTTCAATAATTGATTGAATAAAAATTGAAATTACTCTATAAATCTTGACATTCTTTCCAGTATAGGACATGAGAACACCAAGTCCAATACCAAATAAATATGGTGTGATTCGATGGATTGACACAGCATACGTGAGATTAGCAGTTTTGTAAAGATGTTTTGCACTAAAGATTATTTCAAACAATAAATATATAATATCATTATGGATTATTTAATACGTTTATAAAAAACATCAGTGCACACTTACGTCATTCCATGAAAAATAACAACCGACAGATAATTATTTGTTGTGGCGAAATATCGTATTGTTGCAGATACTTGGAGTAAAAAAAACATCAGCAATATACCAACAATTGGTTTCACTTGAAGGAAAAACACGAGAACTGGAGCAAGCAACGATAGTTGCATGTCCAATGCCAATTGATGCGTGTGGGTGGCACACTAATTCATATAAATATAATACAAATAAAATTTATCAGCTATCCATGAGCGTTTTACTATTAACAAGCAATTATTTCACTTACCATTTCTTCAAATGGAAAAAAATTTTGGATGTATAATAAATTAGTCCACGAATTTTGTTTACACAAATCGGCATTCTCCTTCATAATGTTCCATTGTGGACCTGATCCAATGTGCTCCATCACATAAGCGTACCAAAAAATGATTGCCAATAATGCTGGTGTCAGTCTTGAAAAATCAAACACATTTAAATCAAAGAAATTTTATAATTTTTTTTTTGGTTATGAATACAAATTAATTTAATAAACTGTTGAAAACTGATTTTGAAGTTGATTTAAAAATTCAAAAATTATCGAATTTCGACAGACGAAATATAATCAGTATCTGAAATAAAGATTTTTTTGATTGATCGCAATAATTTAACTTTTTTTAAATTGAAATTAGCGAGAAATCGACTCAAATGCCAGAATCATTCGAGTGCAATTTATTTCTAATCCATTTCCCACACACTGTAATTGTAACTGAACCGTCATTTGGCTAAATAATTCAATTCATTAACGGATTGTTTATAAATGTTTTTACTTACCTGATGTATCGCCCAATAAAACGACAAAACCAACGAATTTTGCCACGAATCTCCGACTCTTTGGACATATTGAAAGCGCTGAGAACTCCACTGAGAATAAGAAATGAATCCGTATAAACTATAGATACTCGTAAAAGTGAACTCATAGGATTGTTTGAGACCTGATGCAGAAAAATAAAAAGAAAGTGAATATATAAAAAATTGACAATGTAATTTAAAAAATGTGAATTGTATGATTGAAATGGAACGTCTCCAATCACCTCCGTCAAAACAATTCGATTTGAATACGGCAATCCAGCAATTGGTATCATTTTATGGCCAACGTAAAGAGCAATTGTCGCAAATGATCGTATACCATGAATACAATTGATGTCATCTGAGTCTTCTTCAACGGGCTTCGTTAATATTTTTACTGTCCGTCGCAAAGAAAATGACATAATTATTCTCTCAGAATAATTCGCTAAAATTGAAAAATAAAATTTACAACACGCGATTAATTTTTTGCATATTAATATAAAGTATTCCAATTAATACCTTTTTCTTCAGTAACAACAAGAAAATCACGTAGAGTTGCGACAAACACCAAACAAAAAACCATAGCATAAAAGTATCTATAATTAAAAAAATAATATCAATGAAAGAAATGTAAAATTATCATGAATGATAAACAAAAATATGACAATTGAGAATAATTTACTACTGAGTATTTAGGACAAACTATTTGAATTAATAACATACAAGACACCAATTGTCTCCTTGGAATAGTTGTGCGTCCGTTGACGTATATAACACATGTTTGTATCGACGTCAACAATGAATTTCAAGCCGGACGTGATGTTGAGATGACTCAACGCACTTAACATAGCAATTTGTGCATCAGTGGCTGAGCATGCGGCAGGTAGACACAAGGCCCAATTGATTGTTGTAAACTTTGGCACAAAATGACCAACCTAAAAATATAGAGCTGATGTTACCCATTCAATATCACCTACCAATTAATACCATTCAAATGGTATTATGAATAAATTTGTTTTGCAACTTACGTCGTGCATTGTTCCTCTCAAAAAATTTCGACTTTGAATTAAGTTAACAGGCACTTTCATATCTGGTATTACAGCATAGAGATCGACATTGGCTAAGCAATATTTACCCTGTACTTTTACCGTTTTTTCGTCGACTTTGACACGCGCTGAAATTCCCAGACATTGATCATAATCCCCCAATTGATTGACATTCCCACGCAATAAACCTGATGGAATTTTTGCGCTGGAATCCAACACTGAAATACACACAACACAAGTGAAAACGAATTCATGTAAAATTTTTATTCTGATATCTAATAATTTTTGTAGAGTTTTATGTGTATAATTATAAATATTATTTACCGCAATTACTCAGCTCTATCTACTCATGAAATGTTTAATTTTAACTCACTTTGAAAAGCCCACAGTTTATAGCCGCGCAATTGCCGCAAAAAAATTTTCCCATGTTGCTGACATACAAGATCATTCACTGCTGTAAAGTTTGGCACAAAGTTTGGTAATCGGAGAATTTCATTATTGAGCTCACTCAAAGATATCGATGTATCAGAGGGTTTTTTTGTTTTCCTTTTGTCTTTCACTGTATTTTTATTCATATGGCTTTCATTTGGTTTATCCTTTGATTTGGCTTTTGATTGCGTCTCTTTTTGTTCTGTCACATACACAGATTTTACCTGTGCCTTTTTCTTCGCTATTTTCTTTACACTCTCCACTACCGGTTCACTTATTGCGTCATCCACTTGTATTTCATCTCTTACTTTCTTCTTTTTTATGGTGTCCTGCACCACAGCCTTCTTATCTTTATCTTTAATTCCTTCTGAAAATGGCATCTGCATATCACTCTTTGATATTAATTCTTCTGCATTATTGTTCTCAATCTTTTCCTGTTCAATATTACGTGATTGCTCTTCACTCATTTTTGTTGTCACAATCTCTACTGGTTTCACTTTTTCTTTGTCGGCTAATCGAACTTTTTCCAATTTTCGCAATGGCAATATATTTTTTTCCAATATCGACGCATTGTCTTTTTCATCGGATGTTTCTTTTTTTTTTGTAGATTCAATGTCATCATCTACATCGTCATCATCATGGGTTTCAACATTGAATTCATTATATTCATTTTCAACATCAAAACTCTCCAATGTCTTCTTCATCAACACTTTATCGTTGCTTGTACGTTCATCATTGTTCGACAATTTCTTTACATCAGTTCGCTTCAAGATTGAAGTTCCTTTTGAATTAACCGCATTGCCATCATCATTTTTTTTCTCCTCATTATTATCCCATTCACGTTTCTTTATTTTCTTCAATTCACTTTGAAAATTCCACTCTACATTACGTGCAGTAGACTTTTCTATCTTTACCAAATTCTCATAAGATGCAACTTCATCATCATCTTCATTATTATCCTCAACCAATACATTATCATCATCATCGTCATCCTTATCATTTTGGTTATCTGTATCTCCACCAACATCATCAGTATCTTCTTCATTTTCAATTATCACATCATTATCATCCTCATCATCACTATCATCATCAATATTTCCTTTATTGACATCAATTTTCAATTTCACCTTGCCATGTCCAAAACTCTTCAACTTCCTAACATCCTCCCGGTTACTTTCCTTAACCTCAATGCCAAACTTTCGTATTCTACCACTTCGAAATCTATTACGTCCAATAACACCAACGCCACCTGTATCCAGGCGGTGTCTTCTGAATGCTGGGGCCACCTGATTAATCGTCGTATCAACATCCAAACACTTACTTTCATCAAGTACACACGCGTTATGTTGTTCTACTGAACCAGCCTGTCCAACATCACGAATCCGAAAGCCATAGCTGACATACAAAAGAAGGAAGAGTACCGGTAGGACAATGTACTTGCCCACAATGGGCACAGCCATGCCAACACTTCACATTGAACCTGAATCCACTATCACGTATCCTGATTCGTTGGATCAGGTTGTCGTTGTCGTTGTAATGGTCGTCGTCGTCGTCGTCGTCGTTGTTTCCTAAAAATGAATACAGTCCCCACAATTGACACGCCTTGGGTGCACTGACTAACAAAATTCTTACCAAGGCTTTGGTGCTGTGGCCTGTTGTAAAAATAGACAGTGTTGCATCGTCTCTCCACCAGCTAAAAGTTTTATTTAGAATCAGCATTTTCATAGTACTCTCCGTAGCACATTTCACGTGTGTATATAAAGTTTTGCTCTCATCAGTATTATTATATAGTGGTAATGTGTACGCAGTCTCATGCATTTTTATTTGAGGGAGTTACCTTGCAATGTCACAATGAGATGTAATGATAAAATGATGGAGGTGTTCCAATTTCTTGTTTACACCCCTGTGAAGATATATATATATATATATACATATATATATTTATATTACCTTTATAATTAGTGATGATAACTGTTTGGGAATTTTTTTTTCTTTCAGATTGCGTGAAAAAACATTTATTTGCAATTTATAATATAGAAATCGATGAAAACAGTTGGAGTAATTGAAATAATAGAATTCAAACGCTACTTCACTCTCTTTATTATTTTATTTTCTCCACATTACATAGATTTAAATAATTAAATGTAAAGTAAACATAAACATAAATATTTATTGCTGTATTCAATTGAAAAAATGAACAGTTATAATTTCAATAAAATATATCAAAACATTTAATTTATAATCAATTATTTAATTGTCAACACCTTCTGAAATATTTGTAGTATATTCAGAATTACTCAACATTAATAATTATTTTGTTTTACACACGGTAGTTATCTTATTTAAAAATGAATATATTTGTTTCCATCATGTCGAATATATATTGTGTAAAAATAATAATTTACTCATTATATATATATATATATATATATATATATATATATATGAATTATTGTTATGGAAAATAATTGGAATGATTCTGGAGTGATGTGACAAATTATTTTTTGTTTTTACAATTGTCCTTGGTCACGTCACAATCACAAACATGTGTTATCTGTGTTGTCCATCGCGTTCCACACAGTAGATAATAATTTTGTTTTTCTACACCTGAAAGGTCGCATATACACTTCTACTCGCACTTTATTTACTAACAGGTGCGCACTATTCTATAGGCAATAATGATCTTATGTGCGTTGACAACCCAAATATTATTTGTGTTACTTGAAAAATGGATCCAAATTTGAAGTAACATAAGAGACAAATACTTTGAATATTAGTATTAATTCCCAAATCACACTATACAATTCATCGCAACAATATTTTCTCAAGTTATAATATTTTGAATTCGAATTACTGTACCTATCTGTGATGCAAATAAAACGTATTAAATTTATGTCAAGATTGTGTCAAAAGAAGAATTACAGCTTTGGCTTATCAGTTTATTAATTCAATACACAACATTCATTTACGATATCTTCGTGTAGACACATTATTGTGAGAATCAATCTACTATTTACAAATTGGGCAGTAGTTATGTTTATGTACAATTTAATAAATATTTCCCCCCTCGAACAAATTAATACTACTTATCGCCTTTCAAAAATTTTGATTGGATATCACTATCATGAACTAATTTCAAGTTGTCCTGAAGCTGTTGCCCAATTGGGAATTGGTACATTTTATCAGTCAACTATCTGAGTTTGATCACGCGCTCGAAGAAAAGAAAACCGGCTCGAATTTTAATATATTTACAAATAATTTGAAATAATTACATTAACATTGAATAATATAATTGATTTGCCATTGATACGTTCTATATATAGAATAAATATTATTTTTATACTTTTAGTGTCACTGTCTTGTGCATGTAAATTCAAATATTAAAATGGTTTATTACTGAGTTTATTACTGAGATAAAAAATAATTTCATTCATCATAATTATTAATGTATTGCCCATTCTTATTTTATCGATAAATATAAATATTAGCAATTGCGCGACGGTTATTTTAAACTCGGGACTTTCTTGACAACGATAAATTCATTTTTCATTATTAACATTGAAGCCAAGTGTGAAATATATCGAACAAAAAAAATGGCATTGACAATCCATCAATTTTCGGTTACAATCATTATATTGTGTACGATCAATCAATTATTATTGAATGTGAAATGTGAAGAAAATGAAAATAGTAGCATCGCAATTCGTCGCATCATGCAGGCATTTCAGCCGAAAAATATTATCGGAAATTATTTGAAAATCAGCAAAAACGATACGATTGTTAAATTGATTAATAGCGAGTGTTGGAAACAAATATTAATTTTCCTTGATGGCATTGAACACTACGAGTCATGGGCTATAAAAAGTATTAATTCCATTTAATAATTGTTACATTAATAATTACAATTAATAGCTAAAGTGTAATTGTTTATTGCAGTGTTGGATGCATCGTCAAAGATTCCATCTGGAATACTCGAAGGCAACATCATAGATGTTGGCATGTATGATGAATGTTTATCCGCAACGGTGAAAAATAAGAATACAACAATTATTGGACATCACTGTATGTACACATTGTCTGGTATTATTCCAACATCACAGTTTACAATAGAGCCAATGCTGTCTGTTTGTTTACCGGACGCTTGTGACAACAAAGATGTAAACTATTTGCTTCAATCTGGCATTAATGAGGCCATAAATTATATAAGTTATTCAAATTTAACTGTGAAATCAGTAATTTGCTCCGATCATGCTCCATCATGGAGCATAGGTGCAATTATTACAGCGTAAATAAATATCTTTTATTTTTATATTTATTCATTCAATAAAAAATTATTTGTATTATTTTATATTTTTTTCAATAGGTCTTTTCTGGGATTTTTATTATGTTTCTTCATAATTTGTACAATTTGTCAATGCGTAATGGACACCAATGAAAATGATAAAGAGCTTACTGTTCGTAAAGTTTTCAGTAAATTTTCATTGTATCGCAATAGCAAACGTATTCTCAGTACCTCTGTATCCAAAAATTATTTGGCAGCGGTGTCTGGATTGCGATTCTTCAGCACATGTTGGATAGTACTTGGCCACACTTATTACAATGGAATGTCAGAATTAATTGTTAATAGATTGGACACTCTAACATGGGTCAGATCATGGACTGCTATTTATGTTCTCATTGGACACTTGGCTGTCAATACATTTTTAGTGATCAGTAGTGTGCTCGTATCATATCTGTTCTTTTCAACGATTGAGGAGAAACGGAAGTGGAATATAATATATCTTTATGTGCACCGATATCTCAGGTAAATATTTAATACATTTGTCAATTGACCATTTGCAATTAAATATAATCAATATACATGTTTCAGATTAACGCCAGCACTTGGTATGTTATTGCTTCTTACTATTTACATATTTCCATATATTGGTTCGGGTCCAATGTGGGAATCTTCAATGACCAGTCAAACTAATAATTGTATGAAAAATTGGTGGCGAATTTTGCTTTACATTCAGAATTATGGAAGTAATGAAAATTTGGTATGAAATTAAATCATTAAGTTTATCAATAAATTACTATTTTTGTTATTTGTCAATTAATTTCATTTTTTTTTTTTTTTTCTTCAATATATTCGATATGAACTGCGATATATTATAGAGAGTAATTACATGTTTCATTTTTATTTTATTGCAGATGTGCTTGGGTTACACATGGTACTTGGCTATTGATATGCAATTATTTTTCCTCTCTCCAATTATTTTAATTCCATTACTGTACAAAAAGAGAATTGGCCTGACAATTATTGGAGTTTTAACTATTACATCGATGATTGTTCCTGCTGTTATTAGTGCTACAAATAAATATTCAACAAGTTTACTTTTTAAACTGGAGTAAGTAGAATACATATATATATATATATATATATATATATATATATGTACGTATTAAAGAAATAATACTTATTTAATCATTTTTTCAATTCCATATAGTGCGGCCTTGACAGCTGATATGATGTTATATTACTACGTACCAACTTATACGAGAGCAGGTCCATATTTGATGGGACTTCTCACAGGCTATCTTCTTAAATACAAAAAAAATCCATCAAAGGTGAATAATTATATCATATATACAGACATATTTATTGATAATGATTTTTATTTATCATTTCTTTTTTTATTTTTTAGGCTGTTTTAATAGCAGGATGGATAATTACAGTGTTCGCTTTAATATTCGCAATTGCAAGCTGGAGAATTTTCCAAATGGACAGTTACGACTTTAATATTTACTGGGAAATATTTTACAATGCTTTCTCTCAACACATTTGGTCATTTGCAATGTGCTGGATCATTTACGTTTCGAACACAAAGCATAGAGGTAAAATTTGATACGACCAGATATTTATTGTTGTTACACTATTTCACAAGTTATTATAATGATTTTATAGGTTTCCTTGGTTCAGTTTTGTCATTGCCATTCTTCATACCGTTTACCAGATTAACTTATGCCATCTATTTGGTTCACTTTGTTATACAAACCATGGAACTCCATTCGACAAGAGTCCCCAAATACTTTTCCAACTATACAATGGTAAGTATATGTACATCAATTAACGTATTTTTATTTCAAGAAAAATTTCAATATAACATAATGACTTACATTTTCAATTAATAATTCCAGACTATCACGTTTATTAGTAATTTCATCCTGTCCATTATGGCTGCATTCATCTTTCATTTATTTTTTGAATGTCCATACTTGGTGGTGAGAGAAATACTGAAAGAAAGAGGAAGCAATAAATATTTAATAAAAACAGTAAACAATATGGCAGCGACAGAGGCGAACAATGAAATCCACGAAATTAACAACACTTCCAATTAATACCAGTATCATAACGTACAAACTTAACCTTCATTTTATTACCAAAACAACAAATAATTCAAAGTCATGACATGTCTGAGGACTATTATAAAAAAATATTTCATTTGACCAAGTATATACTACGTTTTAGTTGTGTATAGTGCTGTATGTGGATGTAAGAACTGATTCTAGAATAAAAAATCGGACGAAACCTATTATCACTACGTGATGAAAGGTAAAAAAAAAAGAAACATTAAATTTTGGGGATTGAATCTAAATCTTAATATAATGTTTTTGAAAAATTAGAATGTTTCGAAAAAACAAGTTTGAGCAACTGTTGCGGCGCTATTTTTGTTTTTTTTTCCTTTGAAAAAATTTGTGTGTATGCATTCAAACACCAATGTCAATATGTAATTTTATTCAATGCAATAAATATTCTCAGTTTTTTTGTAAGAAATTATTTAAAAAAACTTGTCCGGAGGGTCTAAATTACCATTATTTTTTTCAACATTGTCTTCAGCCTCTTTGTTTTGAGACACATTAAGAGAACCACAGTTGATGAAATCACAATCAACCAAGTAAGAAAAAACTCAAAGAAAAACAATATATGAATAGATCATAACTTTTATTAAACAGACTGTAATTGAATTGATTTATTAATAAAATTATTTTCACTTCATAGATATAATTCCATTCTCCATGTTCTATAGCGATTTTCACAAATGGCATAGATGATCGATCAATCATTATAACAATTATTACAGATTTCGGTAGATGTATACAAGGAGTAGAGGGAACAGGAAAATCAAAAAGTTCCCAATCGCATTTCTGATAGACCAATATATGTTTAGAAATAACGGTGAGTTAAAATTAATATTTATTGTCCTTTGCAATTACTTTCAACATCACGATAGTCCATTTTCTTATATTTAATGTCAGATACATCAGTTTCTCAATTCACCAGTTACAATCACCGTGATGTATTAATTCTACACGAAAAGGATGAGGAGACGACCAGAGTTATGTCAAAAACTCAAACAATATTTGATGAAAAAAGTGGCAAATGAGAGTCTCAAAGTCATACTATTAACTGAAAGCAAGTGTTCAAACAGATGAAAGTTATCTATATCATATTGGAACAATATTGACGCTAGTTCATTCACAATTTTTCTATTTTAACACATTACTGAATAATACATGTGTGCAAATGTAGATGACAATAATAATAATAATAAACAACCAATACCCCGCAGCGGTTCTAACTATTATCTAGTTATATTAAAGTTGAGTTTCATTAGTGATACTTTCATCAGTGTCAAATTTAACGTTTAGTGTTGCATTTTGATATTGCAAATTGCCAATAGAATTAGTTTTATCAACTGATACAACTGCCACATCTCCAAGTATAATTTTTTCTGCAACTATGAATGGCGTTTCAAAGAGGACATTAAAAATAAATCCACTTATGAGAGACCAAATGAGCATGCTGAAGAATTTACTTGTCTGTAAATTGGCCAAATTAAATAGCATTTCAATAAGTATTATAATATTGATAATTATGAATCATAAACAAATAAAATTCACATACCAAATCGATCATAGTGAAATAATGTCCCGATCGTTCAGATGCATATACCATGTCCAATATCATCGCATGCACTACATAAACACTGTATGATATTTTACTGAGTGGAAAAAAAAATGGATGTGACAAGAATTCATTCAAAATACCTGCAAATTACAGTAAATAAAAGTAAATTAAAAAAGATCGTGCAATATAAAAATGAAATTATTAATTATATGAAATTAATTGATTCAACTACCACCGTATCCATAAACAGAAACGTAAATAATACAGCACACACCAACAGCCCATATATGATGAGAAAATCCAGAATAAAACACTTCCCAATAAAAATAATAATCGCCATATTTATAATCATTTTTACTTTGATAGTATTTATATGAGAAAAATATGAATCCAAGCGACAATACAATTAACACCCATGCCAACTTCATGAATACCTGCATAAAATATATCAGCACAATCTCACTATAAGTAGTTATAATTAGTTAAAAATAGAAAACACATAAATTTGATTTACTATTCTGCCATGGCCTTTCTTACATGCCAACATGTAACCGACAAAAATTCCAATAAGCCACGGACCGGCTCTAGTGTAAGTGGGACCAAAAAAGTTTCGCGCTACTTGAAATGGATCTTGATTGCTGGAAAAAATTGAAAGAAATATACGTACAGTATAATGCAAAGAGAAAAAAAAGCAAATAAATAAGAGTTCATGATTGAGACAAGTTTTTGTGAAAATATGACTACTCTTGCGCAATATTATCCACCTAAATTACTTTTACTTACAATGAAAGAAGAAGCGCATTGGAATATTTATATTTGGCTGAGATCACTGCCGGGATAATAATTGACGCGATAGTAAATAGCGAAAGAATAATTAACCCAACTGTAGGTTTTTTCGCAAGAGGATACAAAATTATTGGTGATATCCAAAATAACTGCATGTCAACTGCCAAATACCACAAATGAACCAAACCTAACTGAAAAACAACGTTATTTATATCCAAGTAATAATTCACATGTTAGTTCCAATATTACATTATTACAAAATACTATCAATGAAGAAGAATGTGCTATTTTCTTCATCAAGTGAATTCATTTTAAATAGATATTTTTCTTTTTTTATATTATCTTACCAAATACTTTGGCTCTACGTAATTATGTATATAGAGTAACATATACCACCATGTTTTCATACATTGGTCTCTGTGAATATTTATTTTCTCAGTCCACAGTGGCCCGGAACCCAATCGTGGAAATATAAATATTGTTAAAAGCAACATGGCACCTACGGCTGGTGTCAATCTGTCAAAATTAAAATATCAAACTTGATTCAAATTATTCTCAATCGCAAACAATTTTAATAATATAGAATAAAATATAAATATATGAATTGTTTAAACTTGAAGTAAAAAGAAATCTGAATATAAATTAAATGATAAAAATACTGTCAAAATAATGAAAATAAGCACTTTTAGAAAATACTTAAAAAATTTCTTTCATAATAATTGATACGAGTTTAATATGATTGAAAGATCTCATCAATTTTGTTCATTTTTTTTCGTCATTAATGTACCTCAAATATCGATGCATATAATATCGTAATGGATTAAACGTATGACCCTTTGACATCTTTTTCAAAAATATATACGATGCAAGACAACCACTAATTGCAAAAAATGTGTCTACAGAAAATCCAGAAGATAGGTAATAAAGTGATTTCCATGAATATAACCACTGTTTGAAAATATTTAAATATTAATAAACATTATTATTAAATATTTATAAATAAAATAATCATGTACCTGCAAATAATCAGTCTGATTGATGAGAGGAATATCCATGAAGTAACCATTGCAGGTGTGTTGGAGTATTACCCAACACATACTGAGAAATCGTAATCCAGAAATTACTGATAAATTATCAGGCGGAGGTTTTGTACTAAGTGTTCGCAGACTGTTTGTATAAAATGAAAATTCACTGAGCAATTTTAATGGAACACCTTGCATTTCACCATACGTTCTCATATAAAAATCACAAATAGTAGATATAACTAGGAAACATGTGAAAATTCCCAAAATTGCTCTGAAAGTAATATTAAAAAAATAACAATTGTTAATATTAAATAGAGCGATGATTAATTTTGAAATGTATGCATTTTTATAAAGAAAAAATTCGTGCAATAATTAATTGACTTACACTGCTATAATTCCACCGTAGGTCCATGGTTCAAAACCATTATTTGAACAAAATAGTCTATTGTACTTTATTGAAAAATTACTATCTAAACCGATAAGATTGACCTTTAATTCATCCAATGCATTATGAATATGTTTGGTGTTGCACAAAATTGGAAAACAAATCGTAATATCTACAGTAGCCAAGAAATATTCATTCCATTCAATATTCAAATTATAGCTGCAGTAATGTACTTTCATATTGTCATTATTTATTTGTGTTTTTATTGACATACACTTTTCATACAATTGTAAATTATCGATGATATTTATTGAATAACTCCTCGAAGTATTTTTAGATGACGCGTCCAACACTGTAATAACCAAAAAAAAAAAAAAAATATATAGTACACCTTAATGTCAATATTTAGTTGTTCAATGAATGACTAAATATATATAGAAATGCATATAGAAAAAACATGATTATATATAACTTTGTGTAATAACAATTATATGTCGAAAATGAATCACATCCAACTGTCCTCTTCTCTAATGTTTAAATATATATTTTTATAATATCATGCATTGAAATAATTATTTTTTCATTTGTATCAATTAAAATTTTTCTTTATACAAAGATGTGAACATTTATAATCATAAATTACATTTTATAGTGACATTTCCATTTGAGTGCTGCTTTTCTTTTTTCAATTTCACATTTCTTGACATATTAATTTGAATAAATTTCACAATTTCCTTTTTGAATGATGCATCCAATTTTTTAAAATACATTAATTTTCTGCCAATACACCAATAATATAATTCTTACTTTTATCCGCCCATGTCTGATGACTTTTATTTGCTGATCGTAGAAGTTTTATTTGATGATAACACGCAGTATCATTATTATTTGGAAACCAAACATCAATTTCATTATCATTACTATGATACATAAGTAAATTGCTTCCAATAAATTTATGCACTATGGTATTTGCCTGGGCGATTATACGACTGCTAGTGGCTTCATCAATATCACATGTTACTGAAGAAATTAACGAGAATGCAAGAGTAATTAAATGCGTCAAGCGCAATACATCTGATGTCTGCCACATTTTAATTCATACTGAACTCGATACAATTAAATATCACGTTGCTGACAAGTAATAACTCTCATGAATATTATATACGGTATATTTACAGAATAAGATAATCACGATATTTTAACAGCAAAAGTCAATTTGTCGAAAATTTAAATAAATTAAGATTAATATCGTTTCTTTTTCATTTTTTTGTACAGAATAAAATAGTTGATTAGTTGTTAGCAGTTTTATAAACATAAATTCCCATTGTCTTTCATAATTGATGCTTTCTCTATGTTCACATCTTCAAATTTCCACTGGATAATTAAGGATAATTTGACATTAATGTTTAACAGAGGAATTGATCCAAATATAGACCACGCGTATCATATAAGCCACCTAGCTACAAAGCTAAAACTAGTATGGCCATCCGTGACTGAGGTAGTCAACTCTGGTCTAATATGACGAACGACAATTATTTTTATTTCTCAAGCAAATTCTAAATATGGATTTTTCGTTTTTTCAATATTTTCACCGTAAGTAGATACTCATTTAATAATATATCTCTTGATGAAATCTATCGTAAGTGTAAGTTATGAAGTCTGAGATTATATGACGCACGGTATTTGTTATTATTTTACAGTTACAAAAGTCTTATTTATATTTTTATGTAAAATATGCGATGGTCGAAATATAAGGTTAGGCCCATATCAGAACCACAATGTAGATTTTAAATATTTTTTCAGGGTTAGAAAATGACAAAAATGTAAGGAAGACATGAAATGAGCGAAATATAATATAAAATTTGCCACCAATAATGAGACAGAGAAAAAAAAATATTCCTTATTTTTTCATAATGTTCATTTTGTTCTATCGCTAAGCCAGGGCCCCCTATTCCACATCATCTACTCCAAATGGATGTGCATGTTCCGACATTTTCTAAATTGAAAATTCGTATGGTAACGATAACTTATAAAGTATTATAGTGGTGCATACCTAAGTGTTAAGCCGAAGTGTAAAAAAAAAAATTGTGGTGAAAATGTACAATATTCGCCCATTTTCGGACCAATTCCTCTACCTGAAACAAGACATATTATCAAAAATTGATTGATTTAACTCTAATTTTAATTAGACTAAATAAACATAATTACCCAATTTTTTAGAATAATTTTTATACTGTTATTGATGATTCACCCAGCGGTTTATATAAAACCTGGTAGGGTTTACCAGATTTGTTCAAGAACGCTTGTGACTTGTATATCGTTGACATATTATTATTTCATTAAGAGCCAATACGCCTGTGAGTAGAATCATTTTATTTGCCATTGTCAAGAGTTTTACGGTGGTTGGACACATTCAGACAACCAATGCTGATCACATCACCATTGACCAAGTACACCGATATTTATTGTAAGTTTTATTTTTTGATAACTATCAATAATAATTTTTTGAACAACAAACAGCCAAAAATTTTTGCCTCTGTATAACATCCACCATTGTGAGAAAGTTAATAACAATGATTATTGGCAAAGAATATCTTAAATTACATCAAAATACATGATATAAAAAAATTCCTATATTTTCTCTCTGAATAGGAATTAAACTATTTATTACTTTGAATCATTTTATGTTATGTCTCTAATCATTTGATATTTTACTTACTGGTAATCAAAATTATTTAACGACGTTCATGTTCCAATTAGAAAATAACGACAATTTTATTGACATGTCAACAACTTAATTTCGATTCGAAATTACATAATTGGTTTATAGGTATGTTTTCTTTTATATTTTTCAAGATTAGTGTTTGATAATATCTATATGAAAATGTTTACATCATCACTCTCTAATTGGCTATAATTCGTATAAAGACCCGAGAAATACTTCGAATTGCACCAGATACAATTTTTTCCACCAATTTGTCACTACCGATTTTTATTCTTCCAAGAGACACCATGTCAGTCAACAAATTCATCATATTTGCCATTGCCACGAGTTTCGCTGTTTTTGTCAATATCCAGACAACAATTGCTGATGACGTTACATTCGACGACGTAAGTAATTTATTTCAGTGTATATGTCTTTCAATTTTTTATTGAACTAATTCAATTAATATAGAGCAATATTCACTTAATTTTTTTGTTGTAGTATCTTGGAACGTGGTACACTGTAGCTATGGCAGGGGATGAAGTGAATATCGGCTCTATCTCATGTAGTAAAACAACTGTAACAAAAATCAACGATGATCAATCATTCAAAGCTGTGACTACAACAGTATTCAATGGAGATTTGAAGGAATTTGTGGGAACAGGCAAATGGGAAAACTCCAAACTCCATACTTCATATCAATCTCCAATAAACCGTGAGTGAAAATTAATATTTTCTTGTCTATAAATATTCTCTACATCATAATATCACATCATGTTCATTTTTTAGCACGATACACAAACCGATATCAAACATTTCATATTTGGATTCGTTTTATTTCAGAGAGTGTAGACACTTCATTAACTAGTTACAATAACGGTGAAGAACTCATTTTATTTAGTGAGACTAGTCAGAAACACTACGATTTGAATTCTCGTACGACTTCAGTTTCGGCAGAAACCAAAAAAATATTCGAAAAAAAAGCGGCAAGTGCAGGTCTTCACGTCATAAACATCAATCAAAATGACTGTCCATAAATTAATAAAAACATGAATATCAAAATGATATTGATATTGGTTTTTCCATTGTTTTCCTGGAACAATTGACACTTTATTATTAAATACATATACGAATGATTTACAACATTTCATTTCTTGTGTTATACTTGATTATGATTATAACTATATAAAAATAAAGATCTAGTTGATGTGACAGTTTTTCTTTTCGTCATTCGTTTTTGACGCTTTTGTACTCTTCAGCAAGCAGGTATGGAGGGGGTGGGGGCATGAAGATTATCTTATATTGGTGACAAAACACTGAACCAAATCATTAAAACTTGTAGGGATTATATGAAAAAAGGAATTTTCGACCGAATAAGTAAGGCAAATTTTTTTACTGTTATGTTTCATGAACAAATAAACATTTTACATATTGAGCAGCTAAGCTTATGTATTTGTTATCCGACTGGTGAAAATGTTAGATGAGATTTTGTTGAATTTTGTAATGCATACGATATGATGCGTTCGCAAGGTACTACTGCTCGAGATGAAAAACGACGAACTTCTGTTATGTTAGCGCATATAGTTCAAGATTTTAGTGCGTAGTTTAACTTGGATTTGACAAAGTATATTGGAATTGGAACATACAGGTTATGTGCGGTTATGGTTTCCCAAATTAAAGGTGCTGTCGAACAATTAATGAAAATTTTAGTTAATGCAAAGCATATGCCTTATAATAATCACGCACTCAACAATTCTTTCGCAAGATCTTCAAGAGTTATCCTTTGTCGTAGCGCATCGTCAAAAATGACAAAAGTTTTAGACTTTACTGATACTTCGACAAAAAGACACGAAGGTTTCAAAGAAAAACTTGATGGCTCATCACATTCAAGAATGTGATCAAAAGAAACGATGGCTATCGTCAATCCCAAGGTAGTTGTTTACTTTTGATCGGCGATGCTTTAGAAACATTTCAATTTTCGACAAGATCACATAATTGTAGCAGACGCACAGTATCTTCGTCAAGCCTTCGCATAATACATATTTTATTCTGTCTTCAATTTGTCTTTACTGATATTTTATGTAAGCTTGTAAACGGCACACAAATATTTATCGTTTCTATTGTTACTGTTCCTACACAGTTGAAAACTTTATGTTGAATTTAACATTTTATACATGTCTCAGAAGGTCCACCCAAAATTTTGTGTTAAGTTAACATAGATTTTCTGTGTAAAATTATGACATACGATTTATGTCAGCAGTTCAACACAATGAAAGTGTTGATCGAACATTTAGTCTCCGTGTCAATCGGACATACACACTATGTAAGTTCAACATTGCTACATGTACAATTCACTAAACATGATGTGTTGATTTCGACAGTGCGTGTGTAAAATTTGACGATTTTGATCGTCAAATTCTACACAATATAACTGTTAAAATAACGTTGAAATTAGTAAATTTAATAATGAACAGACGTTTTGTGTCGAAATTACTCAACATTTTGTATAAATTTTTACTTATACATTATGTCAATTCAGCATAAAATTTGAGTCGATTAGACAACCCAAAATGATAAAATTGTACACAATATTTATGTAAATCCCAAAAATGCACAGCGGTGTATTGTACGCATCATAAATGTTATTTTGACAGAAGTTTTAAGTTGTATAATCAACATATCACTTGCTTCAATTGTTACACAACAAATTTGTAGATTCGGCATAAATTCTTCATCGTTTTTCACTTCAATGTAATTGTTATTTTATGTTATTATTAATTTACTGTCAGTAAAAATTCGTCCCTCTGATTGACATATATATACATAAATATACAAAATTATTGTCAATATATGTCAGGCCGATAGCATCGACTCAAATTTTATGTGAAATGAACGAAATAATAGGGTCGCCCCATGACATTTAATTTCTGTTAACAACTTTTGTTCTCCATCTACACAGCTTTTATGTTAATTTTTCGATGACTATTATTTTGTGTTGGTTTGACATTTTTTTTCAATCAATTGAATATTTCAACAGTCAAAATATGTCAAAACTATCTGACCTATCTGTATCACGATTTTTTTAACACAAAAAAATGAAATTTTCAACTGTGCAGTATTTACCTGACATTTTTTTTCTTTCACGGACAACCGTATTTCTTAGTCGTTTTTTACATAGTTTTTCATTGCATTTGAAAAAAAAACTGATCCAGTACAAAATACAATTTCAACTCTTCAAAAGAAAAAAAAGAAGAAAATGCCAAAAATGTTTTTCAACTAATTCGAAGCTAAAGATCTTACCGAACAAGTAGACATAGAGTTAAAAGCACCTCGAGCAGTTAATCGACAAATTCATCGAGATAAGCACTAATCGTCGCAATCAATCGAGGCATATTTTCGAAGAGCCATTTATGTTCCATTTCTTTACAATATTGTACAAGATTTAAAAAAGATACTTTCTTCAGATGTTTTGGAACTACTCAATTTTCGATTTTTTTTTTATCAAAAAGTTAATAGCAATGATTATTGGCAGAAAACACTTCAGCTTACATCACATCAGAATACATGATATAAAAAAATTATTATGTTCTCTCCGTGCATAGGAATTGAACGATTTTTACTTTGAATCATTAACTATAATAACCCCAGTTATACGTTTTTCTACTCGCTAGTAATCGACATTAATTAATGGCGTTTATATTTCAATTAAAAAATAATGGCAATTTCACTAGCACCCAAAAATTCAATTTTAGTTCTAAATTACATAAATCGTTCGTGTGTCTGTAATTATATTTTTTGATGTGAATTATTGGTAATTCCTATTTTAGGATGTTTGTATCGTCACCCTCTAATTGGGTACGGGTGGTATAAAAACCCGAGAAATGCTTCCAATTGCATGAGACACAGTTTGTGCCATCAATTCATCACAATCTGTTTTCATTCGTCCGACAGATACCATGTCACTTAACAGATTCTTTATACTCGCCATTACCGCAAGTTTCGTTGTTTTTGGCCATATCCGAACAACCATTGCTGATGACATCACCGTCGATCAAGTAGGAAAATGTTTTTAGTATATATATTTTTCAGTTTATTATTGAACTTGTTTAAATAATGTGGCTCGATCTTTACTTAATTTTTACTTCATAGCTTCTTGGAACGTGGTACAATGTAGCTACGGCATTAGACGAATTTCGTATCTCATGTAGTAAACTAACTATAACAAGGGGCGATTGTAATAAATCTTTCACAGCTGTGATTACTACAGTATACAATGGAGATGCAAGACAAATTGAAGCAAAAGGCAAGATAGAAAATTCACAACTTCGTATTTCATATCCAGGTCCAATATACAGTGAGTGAAAATTAATATTTTCTGTTGTATAAATATTCTCCACATTATAATGGTTCATGTATGAACACAACACACAAGCGACTTGGAACACTTTATATAATGGTTTCATTTTGTTTCAGGGCAAATAGTTTATGAGGTTGCTACTTACAATAACGGTCAAGAACTCACGTTATATAATTACAGTTATAAACTTTTCGATTTGTATTCTCGTACGACTTCAGTTTCGAATGAAAGCATGAGAATTTTCAGAAATACAGTCGCAAGGGTCCATCTTCCCTTCACAGAAGTCGAACAAACTGGCTGTCCATGAATAAATAGAAATATGAATATTAAGATAATATTAACATTGGTTCTCCGTTAATTATCTCAGGATAAATGTTCCTTTATAAATAATAACATCAGTAGCTCCAACATTCAGCTACGGCTGAAATAATATATATATCACTGACACTTATACAGAACACAATTATACTTTTTTAATTTCTATCCTTTGTTATAATTTGTCATGACTATAAATATACAAAAATAAAAATGTTGTCGAAATAACAGTTGGGTATTCATTCGTCACTTTAGTCATTTATTTGTTTAATTGCACAGCGATTCAATCATTATTAATATTATTTTCTTATAACTAATGAAAAACTTAATAATAATGTATACTCAAAAAATTATGGCAGGTAATGCTCACCTTAAATCACATGGCAATACATATTATCAGAAGATCATCACGTTTTCTCTTCGGATGGAAAAAAATATATTTAATATTGATTACTATTATATTATTCTATTATTCAACGATGTGTACATTTTAATTGTAAAATAACGGCAATTTCATTAACACTTCAACAACTTAATTTCAATTATGAATGACGTGATTTGTATATATGTTATTTATTGTATTTTTTTAATTTGTCAGAAAATGATCAAAAGTCGTTTGATAATGAAACTACACTGTGGTAAAAACAATTGAATTAAATATAAAGGAAAGTTATTTTTTTCTTGAAACATATCGAAATGTTTGAACTGTCCTGTTACAAACGGGACTAGAAATAAGACATTTTTATACGAATAACATAGTGTTATTACCAAAAGCCACTATGACGTTTTTGATATGGTTTTTGGTGGCGTGCTATCCACATAGAGACAATGAAGGAGATCAGTAGCTTCAACAACACTGTATTTTGAATAATTGTACGTTTCAAATAAATAAATAAATTTTTGTATTTTGATACGCTCACATTGCTACTCGTAGGAATAAAATCCACTATTATCTTGATCATACAGTCTTTCATTGTATCGTGATATTTCTGCGTTGATATGCTATTGATAGTTTACTTTTAATATTTATTATACCGCTATCAACGAGGTGAGTAATTTCCAGTATAAAAAACCCATAGAAATGTCCACATCACTTTAAAAACTTTGATAAGTAATCCTGCACAAACCTGACAAAATGTGAAGATGATTGATCTGACAATGGTCACACCATGATAGTGTTGAATCGAATACAGATAAATGGAAATCATGTAATTTTTGTTTGATAATATGTATAAATATTGAACGATAGTTCTATTAATACTTATACAGAATATAATAATTGGTTTTCTTTCGATTCTGTACTCTGTATGCAAAACTATAAAGTACAAAAATATAAAACTTGTTGCAACGTGAATCTGTCTTTTATTTATTACCCTTCTCGTATTGACATTCAATGGTACTCTGTATAATTTCCAACTATCTAATGAAATAAATAGCAATTTTTGATAAAAAATATGGCAGATGCAGTCCACCTAGAGTTAAATGGTAATAATTATTAAAAAAAAATTATTATGTTTTTTGTCTGGATGAAAATTAATCTATTTATTATCATGATTATTAAATAATTAACAGCAACTACTGTTATTATAAAGCAATTTACTGTCTAATGACAATTTTATTACCAGCTAAAGGAAGAATATCTTGTTTTGAACTACGTGATTGGTCTATAGGTATCGTGATATATTTCATTCGCATTTCTGATTGGTAGTTCATATTTGACGATGTTTGTACCATCGGGCTGATTAATTGGATGAAGTTAATATAAAACGTCGCGAAACCTTTTGAAATCACATCAGAAACAGTTTGTTCTTTCAATTCGTCACGAACTATTCTTAATCTTCCAGCCCTCACCATGTCAATGAACAGAGTCCTCATATTGGCCATTGCCGGGAGTTTCGTTGCTTTTGGCCACTTCGAGACAACCACTGCTAATGACCTCACTGCCGAACATGTAAGAAGACGATCAACAGAGAATGATCATTTATTGCAATATATATTTTCTATTTATCAATGTTGTAATTCAATTAATTCGTCGCGGAACCTATCTTTGCTACGTAGTTTCTTGGAAAATGGAATTCTCTAGCAATGATAACGAATGCAACGGATTTTCACCCAATCGAATGTAGTCGGATGACAGTGAAAAAAACTGAGAATGATCAGACTGTCGACATAGAAAGTACTGGAGAGGTCAAAGGACAACCGTTCAATGGCGTGACAAAAGCCGAATTTCATGATTCCGGAGTACGTATTATAAGTCAAGCATCGGATCCCGGTGAGTAAAAATTGGAAGTTTTATCGCAGCAATTATTCTAAAGACCATAATAGCGAATTATACATTAACAAACACATCAACATGTTTACAATTTCGAAATATTACTTTTGTTTTAGTGATTAATGTGGAATTCATTGCGAATGTTAATAACGGTCAAGAATTGATTTTCCGTGAAAAGGGAAGTTCAATTATATACTATGAATTGTTGTCGCGCCAGACCACAGCTTCGGCAGAAATCATGAAAATAATGGAAGATAATGCAACAAGTGAAGGTTTGAAGGTCATACCCCTCAGGCAAACTGATTGTTAGTAAATCGGTATTACTTAAAAGATTGGAAATATATATACACTGGTTTTTCTGTAGTCGTCCATTAATCAAATATGCATATGCAAATACAAAATAGATATTCCTTTTCTTTTAAATGCTGATACAAATGATTTCAATATTCAGCCGTGAATCAACAAAAAATATAACAACAACTTAGATTATAATTGAACGATGAAATTCAAAAAAATAATTTAAAAAGCACTTATAGAGGTCGTAAGCATATTTTTTTTTTTATTCCATGTCATACTTTGTCATAACTATGAATATACAAAAATAAAAATTTCGTTGAAGTAAAAATTCGCCTTTCATTGGTCTTTTTCATCGTTCTTTCATTTAATTGTACAACGATATGTATTGTTAGTGATAATTATTTATTACTCTAAATAACACTCGTTCATAAGGCATTTGCCCTTAAAATGAAAAGAGTTTTTTCACAATGACTGAGATGCTTTGAGTTTCAATAAATCATTTGAAAAATTCGACATGTCACATTTCAAGAATATTCATTATTGTTTATTTATTGTAACTAATGAATGGTATAAAAATATTTGAAAATCTTAAAATGAACTAGCTCAGCTTGTTTCTTGTATTTTTGTATCGGTTTCTCATACAACAGACCACCAATAGACATCTAACATACCTTAGTCCCAGTATTTCTGATAAGTGTGTTCAAAAATCTCAAGTACTGGTGAAAATACATATGTTTGCATTCAATGAAAAAATATAGAATTCACTGACCGGACATTATTGTTTTTCCTCAAATTGTATATGCGCAATACTGGGTATAAAAAAATTATTATGTCTTCTCTCTAGATAGGAATCGAACTATTTATTATTTTCTTATGAATTTACCACAACCACTCCAATCATACGATAATTCACCCCATTCCAATCAATATTATTGAACGAGGTACACATTTTAATTAAAAAATAATAACAGTAATATCTAGTAATGCAGTACCTATACCTTATATAAAAGAACGAGCGTGAGTCGAACTGTACTAGAAACTGTTAGTTCGGCCAATTCATCACGTATTGTTCTTATTCTTAAGGCCGTTACCATGTCATTCAACAGAATCTTCAAATTCACCATTGCCGCGAGTTTCGTTGTGTTTGGCCACATCAAGACAACCGTTACTAATGACATCACTGCCAAATAATGTTTTATTCCAATATTTAATAGCATCATTCATTAATACAGTAACTCAATTCATTTGGTAATGAACTTATGTTTGCTACTTCGCTTCTTGGAAAATGACACGTTGTAGCAGCGACAAGAGGTGAAGATGCTCAGACTATCAATACTGTGATTATTGAACATGTCCAGGGAGAGCAGCGTAAAAATGTACTGAAAGCCAAAGTTGATAATTCCAAAATGACTATTACATATCTGCCAGAGGAAGATGGTGAGTAAAAATTAAAAATTTCATCTCGGCATTTATCCTGCCGATCATAATTCAATATTATACATTGAGAAATACATGGGCTCATCCTCAACTTCAAAATGTCTGTTTCTTTTGGGATGTCAGAGACTCATTTGGAATTTATTTCGAATGTCAGTAATGGTGAAGAATTGGTTTTCAATGCAATGTCTGATTCAGAAATGTATGTCGAATTGCTTTCTCCCCAGACCACAGCTTCATCTGGACGTATGAAAGTAATAGAAGATAATACAGCACGTATAGGTTTGAAGGTCCTACATACCAGTCGAACGAATTGCTCATGAATTGATATTAATTAAAACATTGAAATTATATTGGCGCTGAATTTTTCAAATTTTCCCTTTGTTGACACATTTTTCAAAAATAGATATATGCAAATGCAATGTACATATCTTTTTTTCTTATCCTACTCTTATACTAATAATTTGAATATTCAGTTATAAATGATAATATCAAATGATAATTCCATAATGAAATCCAAAATGTTATACATTGTTGTGATTATAAATATAGAAAAATGAAGATTTTTCTGAAATAATAATTCGACTTTCATTTCTAACTTCTGTCCTATCTTTCATTTAATTTGAAACCGATCATCATTATTACGATTATTGTTTTTTTATTACTATGATCAATCAACCAATTACCGTAATTATATACTGATATACTTTCGGACAATGTGAACTATTTGATAATGTACATATTTCAATTGAAAAATAATGACAATGTTATTGCCTTTTCTAGAACGTACTCTTGATGATAAATGACGTGATTGGTATATATGTTATTTATTGTATGTTTTTAATTTGTCAGAAAATGATTAAAAGTCGTATGATAATGAAATTTTATAGTGATGAAAACAATTAAATTAAAAATAAGCAAAAGTAATTTTCTTCCGCAAACGTATCGAACGTATTTGAAGTACCCTATTACAAACAGATGTAGAAATAGGACATTATTGTACGAGTAACATCATATTACTTACAATTGCCATCGTTGCGATTTTAGTATGGTTTTTGGTGGCACGCTATCCACATAAAGACGATGAAATAGATATTTTTAGCTTCAACAACACTGTATTTTAAACAATTGTACACTTCAAATGAATAAATAAATTTTTGTGTTTCGATACACTGACGCTACTACTCCTAGAAATAAAATTCACTATTATCTTAATCGTACAGTACTGATCTTTTATTGTATTGAAACATTCCTGTGTTGATATGCTATTGGTAGTTCACTTTTGATATTTATTATACCGCTAGCAACGAGGTGAGTAATTTCCAGTATAAAAACCCATAGAAACGTCCACATCACTTTAAAAACTTTGATAAGTAATCCTGCACAAACCTGACAAAATGTGAAGATGATTGATCTGACAATGGTCACACCATGACAGTGTTGAATCGAATGCAGATAAATGGAAATTATGTAATTTTTGTTTGATAATATGTATAAATATTCGACGATAGTTCCATTAATACGTATACAGAATATAATAATTGTTTTTCTTTCGATTCTATACTCTATATGAATGACTATAAAGTACAAAAATATAAAACTTGTTGCAACGTGAATCTGTCTTTTATTTATTATCCTTCTCGTATTGACATTGAATGGTACTCTGTATAATTTCCAACTATCTAATGAAATGAATAGCAATTTTTGATTAAAAATATGGCAGATGAAGTTCACCTAGACTTAAATGGCAATACTTATTACAAAAAAATGATCATTTTTTCTCTCTGGATGAGAATTAAACTATTTATTATCATTATTATTGAATAATTACCTGCAATTACTGTTATTATAAAACAATTTACTGTCCTGCAATCTGTATTATTTTATGATTTATGTATGGTAATTAGAATCTAATGACAATTTTATTACCAGCTAAAGGAAGAATTTCTTGTTTTGAACTAGGTGATTGGTCTATAAGTATCGTGATATATTTTTAATCTTATGTTATAGTTTGCCATTATTATTTACAAAAATAATAATCATGATGAAGTAAAAATACGTCTTATAGTTATTTTTTTCATTTAACTGTATACTGATATTTATTGTTAATTCTATTTCTTTATTACTGTATATATTACTTATTCAAAAATCAAACGGTCAAAATAGTTTGTCTCAGTACCATTTCTACCACTGGGAAAAGTTATTGACAATTTTTATTTGCAAGTGATTTTTACCTTAAATCACACGGAATATATGATATAAAAAAATATATTATGTCTTCCCTCTGGATAGAAACTGAATTGTATATTATTTTTATATCATTTACTACAATCAACCAAGTGATGCGATAATTATCTTCGTGGTAATCGATATCATTTGATGACCTACATTTTTTAATCGGATAACAATATTTTCATTGTTTTTTATATAACATGATTGGTCTATAAATTTTTAGACCAATTTTTTTAATTTTCTGATTGGTATTTCATATTTCATAATAATAGGATCAACAATACCCTATAATTGGGTATTCTTGGTATAAAAGATCGAGCGATGCTTCCAACTGTACAAGAAACAGTTATTCCACCAATTCATCACAAACTACTCTCATTCTTCTGACAGTTACCATGTCGATCAACAGAGTCATCATATTCACGATTGTCGCGAATTTCATTGTTTTTGGCCACATCCAGGCAGCCGATGCTAATGACATCACTGCCGAACAAGTTAGAATACGAACGCACGAAAATAATAATTTGTTGCAGTATTTATTTTCATTATTTTTTAGTGCACTAACTCAATTAATTTGTCAATGAATTCATATTTGTCACACAGCTTCTTGGAAAATGGTATACTCTGGCTTTAATATCAAATAAAACGAATCTAGATAAGCTCGCATGTACTCGACTAACTATGACAAAAGGTGACAATGATCAATCCAACAATATTGTGGTTCGTACAATGTTCAAAGGAGAGCCGAAGGAAATAACGGCTACTGCCAAAATCGAAAATGCCGGAATGCATATTACATATTCAACAATTCCCGATGGTAAGTAAAAATTGTCATTTTTAATTCTGCAATTGTTCTGGATATCATAATACTCCATTACAATATGATAAGCACATAAAATTACTGACAATTCTGTAATATTCATTTTTCTTTTTTGGTTTCTAGTCACTCATTTAGAACTTGTTACAAATCACAATAACGGTGAAGAATTGATTTTCTATGAAAAGGCCACACCACCACAGTACGAGTTGCATTCTCGCTTCCTTGTACCTTCGGAAGAAATTAAAAAAATACTCGAAGAAAAAGCAACAAGTTCAGGTATGCAACTCGCATACATAGATCAATCAAATTGTTCATAAATATTAAAATATTAATTAAAATATTGGAGCGATATTGGAACTGGTTTTCGCGTTTATAGAGAATATATAATAATTCCTTCGTTTCTATTCTATACTGTACTTTGTAATTCTTATAAACATGCAAAAATAAAATTTTTATTGAAATAAACCTTTAACACATTATTTTTGTCATTTATTTCATTTAATTGTATACTGATAATTATCATTAGTATTATTTATTTTTTCCGACAGTTTATGAATTATGTATTGCATCTAGAGAACAGTTCACTTATTAGTGCATTATTTAAGTTTATTCCAAAAGGATGTAATTATATTTATGCCGGCACAATATTATAATATACACAGTATTATAATTATATTTCTCCACTTAAACGTATGCTGCAGTGAACTAATCAAATATAAAATTTAATCAAATCCTTAGGTGAATGATCGATTCACGTATCATTTAGATTTGACATTTGATCATCTGTTCGACGGATTTGATTAAATTTCTAAAAAATCAATTGCAGTGCACATTTAATTATTATTTATATTTACGACAGGTATAATTCATTAATGACTGTTCAAATTTTCATCAACATTCCACCAATCACTAATAAGTTATTAAGTTTTTTATTATTGCTTCGTGAAAAAAATGCAAATTAATGGTTACGCCACCTAGCCTATGACATGACGATATGTAATTGATCCTTGAATATTATATATTCCTTGGTCGTATTGCGCAATTCATTCAATCATCAATCAATAGTTCATCAATAAATATAATAATATATGTGATGGCATCTAATTATAATCGTATAATAATTAATGTGCAATATAATAATATTTATCATACAAAGTGCAATTAAACAAATTTATTTATTTATTCAATGAATAATATTAACTAATGTGCAATTTTCTTTTGTATATTTTCATATTGCCGACGTCAATATCTGTTTTTAAAATCATCTTTCAAAAATTCTGCGCCACTTTATTATTTTCTGTTTCCATAATATAAACATTTATTTATCTGTTATTAATCACCATTTATATCAATTTTTTATCAATAGTTTGTGCGTAATATTCATATTATTATTGACACCCACAATTTATTAATTCATTAATTTATTATGCGTTATTATTTAAATTCACATTGAGACATATTTATGTATATGTATAACTGATTGAATACATTTGTGTTTCAAAAATTCGTGTGATAGATTTGAATTAATTTTTACGAATTGATTTACGCGGTGATTGTTTGCGCGAACATGACCTACATCCAACATACATTTATAACGTACATATATCTTTATACGTTTTATACATGTTTACTTATGTATATATATGTGAAATATAGATGCGAACACCAGAATATCTTGCAATTATTGCAGCTTTGTCAATGTGCTGTTGGAATTTATAGAAATTGTGTCATCACACGAAGACTAATATTTCTTTTTTCTTTCAAATATATATCTGAAAAAAAATATTCAATTTAAATAAATTTTGTTGTTTTTTTCTTTTTATGGTATGATGACAGTGGTCGCAGATATATAGAAACAAATTATTCTGTTACACTCTATGTACAAATAATTTCACTTACAAATAATTATGGCATATTATTTGTTTACGAATTATTTTATATATTAATTTGAATTATTTATTTTTAATTTAATCCAAGCACTTTCACTCTGAACTTTTTTCATATAACTCTTGTGTAGAATACAATTTCCTTCTTTTTAAATATTTTGAATAATGTTTACAATCATTCAATAGTTTACGGCCGAGCAATAAATTTTCGCAATAATTAATTGAATTAATTCATGAAGTACTTTGATGTGAAAACTCATCACACGAATTAATAAAAAAAAAAAATAAGCTAATAAAAATATATTTATTATGTAATGTTGTTTGTAATCAGTCCATCAATTATAATTTTTGGGAAATAATTCTCATGATTTTGTATGTACCCAACGAGAAATATCTGGATATGAATTAAATGTCAGAAATGGACGCATAAATGTATTGTAATATGAAATAATATAATAAACTAGTTGATATAAATTAATTGCATTAATGTTGTTATTTAATTGTACCAATTTATTTGCCCGAATAAAAATAAGAGAATATATCGTATCTGCATATACGAGTACACAATTATGTTCATGTAAACATCAAAATATTTTTATATCAATCCAAGGTTAAATTTTGAAAAAGTCAATCAATAATTATGACATTATCGCATTTATTTATACAATAAATAACAAAAGCGATATCTACAACAACTTTTGAGACAAAGAGCAATTAAATTTTTTATAAGTTGTTAATGACTGCATGAGAAAAATGTCAAAAACACTCTGAAGAAAAGAAAAATAAAGAACACAAATAATAATAGTGGAAAAACACTCATATTGTTACAACATGCGATGGAGCGAAAGATAATTGGGATCGATCGAAAGTCAAATTCCCGAAATTTCATTGAGTATATGGATTATACTGATTATTCATTGTCTCGATCGCAGATGCAAAAAAATATAAACATGAATATTTTTAAACAATAAAATGTAGCTGTCATACTAATATGTAACCATAGCAACAGGATAAATTTTAGTCGATATGAAAGGTCAAATTCCCGAGAAGTCAATCATCATCTTGATTATTAGATTGTCACGGTCATTTCCTTATTAACAGTCATAAGGATACATGAGAATAATGATGTGGGCGAGTCTCTAATTAGCAAAAAATATCTACATATTATAATCATAATTTTATGATACATAATAAATTCTGCAACCAGCATAGAGTAAATTGAAGGATAAATTTATAAAATTTAAATATTATAGCTGTTTATTTGTGAACTTAGGTATAAAATATCTGCAAATCTTAACTGTATTCATTTAATTTAATCAACTTGTTCGCACATGGCTGTTAATAAAAACTTCTGTGTAATAAATATATTGCAATTGTTCACAGATAAAATGTTTGGCATTATCATATCAAATGAAATTGTTAAAATCTAAACTTTAGATATTGCTGCATTAAACTTCATTAATATGAAAGTCATCAAAGTCATTAATATGATTAAATCTTCATTTTAAAAATGCTCTTTGAACTAAATAAAATAATTGTATTGCCAATTTTAATATTCTTCTATGTATCACTGGATTAAAAATTATCAAACACAGATGTATATGATCAGCTGTGAAATTAATCTCTATCTGATCAAAGCAGGACAAATCGTCTCTCATAAAAATGAGTATTCAAATGAAACACATATACAAAATATTTTTCCGTATTATTTCAAAACTCACAATTGAATACTGTATTGCATTTGCAGATGTATCGTAACACAGAGAGAAACTGTACAGTTCAATTGAAGAAAATTGAGTATAAAAAATTGATAAATAACTCGAACTGATAAAGCTCTCATCATTTCTATTGTTTTCTAGTCATGAACATTGTCGTGTACTACACGATTCATTGACCATTGGGTACCAGTAAATATATCTTGATATTTCTTCCATAATTCATCAGATATTGTTGTATTGCGACTCATCATTAAAATAAACGTACTCTGCATATCCAAAAAAACGATCTCATTTTTATTGTAATCAGTAATGAAAAATCGTATCACTAAAAAATTACATATGGTAAATTATATTTTATATCCTTTATCAATATTTATAAAATAAATTTAATCATATTATTTCATTTTGTCCTCACCATTTTCAGTATTAGGTGAACTGTTTTTGTGTATTTCATCATTGAGAAATTCCACGGCCCAATTTTTCGTCCCAAAGTGCACCACATGGCTTACATTACACTTGATGCTGAACATATTAGCTTCTTGTTGAATCAGTTCCATCTGTATACACGAAGCTGGTGCAGTCCATGGTCTTAATATTGGATTCATGAGAACCCCGATGATATACCAGTTTCCAACAAACTATAATTCAATATGAATTATATAACAAATCAATTAAATAATATATAAATGATAATGTATGAAATGTGTACGTTAGTAGTTAATGACAGATATCAAAGTGAAGAATAGGTTTAAATGTAAGAAAAATACGATGAATTTAAATACAATATATTATTAAATATCGCAAAAATACAATGAATATCATGAAATATTGTTATAATACTTTTTAATTTAGTATACTGTGAACTTACCAATGTAATATATTGCGTTATAATATTAATAATGTAATTTATTTTTATTGTTTACCTTTTCAAAATCGTAGGAAGGAACAAGAGGACGTTTACGATCGGATTTCGTCAATGCAATTGACAACAAAGTGAAATTCACAAATACAATGAGAAACAGAAGTTTTCCAAATGCCATTATATTATTTCCATATAATATTTACATGGATAAAAAAAAACGTTGGAAAATAAACCGAACAACTATGTGTATTGGAATTGTGATGCGACGCAGTTTATGGTTGAAATAATTTGTGATTTCATCGGTAATCTTCTTATTGTTTTTATAGATTTTTGTCTGTGAAGAAGGGGCATATAGTGTGTGTGTATTAATAATGTATCTATGTGCGTATGGTCTAACGAAAATTTCATATGTATTGGATCGTTAGAATCCAAAAATAACTTTGAAATCGTCCAAATATTGGAGAGATAAAACAAAAAAATATTGGACGTGAACGATTTCTTATCTTAATTGTTTTATTATCTTGTCACATGTCTTTGGGCTAATCAAGCTGCCAAAAAAATACGGACATATACTCCAGTATAACTCAAATCAAATAGACAGACTAGCAGAGGAAATTAACTGAATACAGATCGTCACAATATTGAGTAGAATTCAATTATACGTAAATCAATATCACGATATATAAAACAGAAAAATATTTATCTAGAGAATCACTTTGGATATAGTGTTAATAATGACATATAAACAATAATACCATTTTCATTCATCAATTTATTCATTAAAATATTCTACAGACAAAATATTTTTTATTGACTCCAACAACTAACAATGAGACAGTACTACATTTGGTTATGCACAACCTTCAATTGATACGTTACGAAATCTCCAATCATTATCAATAGCAAATTTGAGATATTTTATGTTCAACATTCTCGATATAGAAGTACTACGGCTCAAAATGAGAATGATAGTCTTGCCCTTTAGAACGATTTCATCATCGTATTTATAATCGGAGAACGTAAATTTCAATCCTAAAACGAAGGTTAATGAAAATTTGTTTTCATTGTGTTATTTCATTTTGGACTTACGTGATCGGTTTGGAAAATCGCCGAGTTCTTCTAATTTGTTATCGTGGATTTTTGCTTCGAACTCTCCCCAATTAAGGGGTGGGTTAACGTTTGTCTCTAAGCGAATTTTCAAATTGCCATTTTGACGATTATTGACGATTAATTGAAGACACGGTGGCGGTTGTGATGACAATCCTACTGATATTGAATCCTTTACTATTGCTATGATGTGCCATTTTCCAAGAAACTTTAATATAAATTTTTATAAGCGTTATAAACAATCACCTATTTTACATTATTCATTGTATTGTGTTACGTAAATGCATTTGATTTACAGATGTTAATGATACAATAAAGTGTACGTTTTAAATATATTTTCTGTATGTCTATAGTATTATTTATATCATTATGAATTATTTTATCGAAAATTTAATTATTCATTCACAAATTGTTGTGGTAAAAAATAATATTCTTATACATTGCTAAGATGGAATAATCATGATCTATTTGAATTTTTTCCTGTGTATTCATCAATATAATGCAAAGTTCTGATATAAATAATATCAATTTATTTTTATTCTTTACCTTTTCAGGTTTGTAGGTGACAAAATCTTCAAAACCATCATTATGTCTTGAATCTCGTGCCACAACATTTTCAATCACGACAAAACTCATGAATAGGCTAAGTATCAAAATTCTTGAGAATGCCATTATATTAATTTGCAACAATATAATTCAGAAACACAAATCGATACAAAAATTGTTTAGGGAATATATGTGATTGATCTTCAATAGGAACTAAACAATGGTCAAAATAATTTTCACGGTATTGACATGTTTTTCACGCGGTTTTATACTTTTCGGGTGATTTGAGAAAGGGAAATGATATCGTATAATTGCAATCGTTAATGTGTGTGTGATAGTTATATATATATATATATATATATATATATATAACTATCAAGTGTTAGAATGAAACTCTTATGTATTTTTACTTATAACAATCAAAATGAATATGGCTGCCAGCGGCCAGATACTGGGACAAAAGAATTAATTTTACATGCCAATAATTATTTTTTACAATTGCGTTATCGAAATATCATTTTATAAAAATCGAAAAAATTAAGAATATAAAGGAACCGAAATTATTTATTTTTTTTTTCGTTAAATTATTATGTAATGGAATTAAAATTAAAAACTTGAGAATTTCCATTATTACTTCTTACTTAAAATTGAAAAAAACCAAACAGACAATTTCCACGAACCATCATGACAAACTATTCTTCTTTATCGATCATTCTAAGTAGTGATAATGTGGGATTAACTGAATCGACATCTGGTACACTATCAACAGTCCATATCGTCAAATTTTTGACTCGCATGTTGATAATTTTAATATTGATAATACGGATTTCATTTTCTATCGTTCAATGGTTTTGTTTATCATGTAGTTGATTGTACAATCATCTTCTTATTGCTTTTATGATTTTATATCTATATAGAAAGAGCACATAGTGTGTGTAATCATAAAATATATTTATACGGATGACCTAATGGCAATTGTGATTGTTTTGGATTGGAAGAACCAAAACATGAGTTAGAAATCGTCCAAGTAACAGAAAAATATTGGACACTAATTACGATTTGTCATCGCAACTATTTTATTATCTTGTCACATGTCTTTGGATCAATTATCTATGCGTAAACAAATACGGATATATGCTGTAGTATAAATCGAATCTAATATATAAGCAAATGACATTAGTCGAAAATAGATAGTCAAAACTTTCTCTAGAATTCAATTTTACTTGAATCAATGTCACAATATATATTAAACAG